>REGL01001010.1:21752-36706 GCA_004194395.1 Aurelia aurita complex sp. Pacific
GAGGAGAGTCCTAACGATTTGATCAATTGTTTTAGGCCCTTTTCAGTCATTTTGCAATCATGAAATTTTTGTAAAGTTTAATTTACCTACACTCTTTTTTTTTATAAGAATATTTTAAATTTTGTCCAGCCTCGATACTCTTAAGAAAGTTTCGTTTTGAGCCTGAACATATTCTTAAAGTATTTATGTCAGTCATGCGATTCTCTGTTATGAACATCAAAAAACAGGCAACTGCTGAAAAATGAGACACAAATATGCCAGCTGAGGCTGGCAATATTCTTATGATATTCTTAAAAATTGGATGATTCTGAGCCTGAATATTCTTATAAACATTATTCTTATAAAAAGGAAAGAGTGTACAGGGTGTCCCAAAATAGTAGTGCCCAGTTTGCCTAACGATTGCAACAAAACAGCAAGAGATTCTTGCCAAATTTCTATATGATGTTGCTCTTTAGATGTTCAAATAAAGTTTCCTGCCATCCCCGAAAAATTCCGTTGAAAAATGATGGAGCTATGACCTTCAGAAGACCAAATTTGCCTGATGACTGAAACCAGCGGTCGGCCATGTTGTAGCCTGCCACAGGCTTCCATTTTGTCTTACTATTTTGCAGCGACAAATTTGATTTGATTAGACATTGATTGAAGCTAAATTCACAGCGCTGGAGTCAACCAAATCCGTATACATTTATTTAGGACACCCGGTATATAAATAATATAAATGTATAAGTAAATAATATAAATATAACATAAATATACTTTAACTTTTTATGCTTCACTTTCTTTGTTCATCTTTATAAATATACTTTATATACTTTAGAATACTGTAAGATATATTCAGGCTAACAAAGTTTACATTGTTCTTATTTTGCTAACAGTTACTCCCTTTTTCCCTCAAGACAGTATGGACGAATTTTAAAAATGAGGGTCGTTCGAAAGGCTAAATGTGAGGCTAGGTCTGGTGTTATATTTTTGGCAATCACATTTATCGCAGCAATGACAACGGAATCTTTGAAATGAGAGATGAAATCAATCGCTTTGTTTATGACAAATACTAAATGCAGAGTGTAGTGCACTCTGTTTTATAAGAATACTATATATCTTGTCCCGCCTCGATATTCTTAAGAAATTTTTGGTTTGTGCCTGAATATATTCTTAAAGCATTCTTATTTTTTATTCAAACCTGTTATGATTCTCTGTTGTGAACATCGCAAAACAGGCAAATGCTGGAAAATGAGACACAAATATGCATATTTTTCAAATATGCGAGCTGGAGGCTGATATATTCTTAAAATGTTCTTAAAAATTGGATGATTCTGAGCCTGAATATTCTTATAAACATTATTCTTATAAAAAAACAAGAGTGTAGGACAAACTGTCACCTTGTGCAAGCGAAAAGTGATTTTAAGAGAATCAAGGAGTCTATAATGAAAGAAGAAGGAATGAATTAGAACATGAGGCCAAGCTAGCCCCCTAAGTAGAAAATATCTTTTAATCTGTACATTTATTCTAATTTAACATTGTAAATATTCCTTTTTATTTTAATAAAATTGTAATTAGGTTTTGCCACTGCCCCCTGAGAAGCAGCCAGTCTTGCTGGCTGATGGGGCCACCGTGTTTAAAGAATTTGAAACGAAAGGAAAAAATAGATCTGGCGACCTGTCAGGTGGATTTTGTTTATTTGAGCAGAAGGCATTGCAGTTCTCGAATATTTACGATTAAATGAAACAATCACTGCTCGACCTCTGAATCAAATAATCCAAATCCGCCAGGCAGATCAGATTTTTAGATTTATCCTTCTTTTTCGTTAGCTCTCATTAACTCATTAATTCTTTCACAAGCCACCTTTCACGTGCCCAAGGCGACAGTTTGCCGTACTGGTTTGAGGCCATTTTTACGGCTTTGTTTGTTTTTAATTTCCTAGGCCGAATTTCTTCTGTATGCAATCCAATCGCTTATCGATAAGCAACTGATACTATTGTGTTACAGTTCAAAACCTGTCCTTGTTGTGATGTCAAGTTTGAACGACTGAATAAAAGCAAAAAGCTTATCTGGTCTGAGCGGCCTTAACAGCAAAAAGAGCATCATACCTCCATCCATTCCAATAATACATGCTTTATCAATATGTCCAACTCCTTTTGCATCACGTGAATACCCTATCAAACTGTCGATGTAAGAATCCCAGCTCATGTTGTCTTCTGTAAGAATAGATGAAAAATGATTAATGCACTCTGCAAACTTCTACCACAAATACTGCAAGACCCAACTGCACTTGAAATTTAACCGTTTTACTTTCTAGCATCAATTAATGTGACGAAATATTGCTGAGATAGTTCAAACGATTCACACAGACAGCATGTCACGTGACTTTATCAATTAGTAGCGCTCAAAAATAAGACTTGGTGAAGCGAATGAAGCCATTACAAAACATGGCGTCGCACTGATATTTTGAGATATCTGCGTTGGTTTACACGTATTCTCTTATAAGAAACCGTTTGTAACGATCTAAATGCTTCGGAAAATATAACTTAAGTAACTATATATTTTGATAAAGTAATTCATTTGAGATGTTCACGAGGGCAGAGGTAATAATAAACATGAAGTATTATGAAACTTTTAAGAAATTCGTAAGAAACTCTGAGAACTCAAAACCTGATAATTTTAACAAAAAGTGAGGAATTTTGACTTACCTGGAATATTCTTACCAGAGTCAAACTTCGTCATAAACATTCAAAGGTAAATAAATATTCATTACGGCCTAAGCAAATGGCAAATAATTAATTGTTATTCGCTCTAAGACCAAAATTGTAGGAGATCGATCCATTATTAGTAAGCTGAATACTTCTAGAAACGAGACTTTCCTGGTTTGCCAAATTTGATTTTCGGAAGTTATGAAATTGTAGAGTACCGCACTCACAAAGGACCCTGTTCGACAATGTTAACTACAATTAGACCTATCGCATTTTTGCCGTATCGAATCCAATAGATGCTGCTAAAAGTTTCTAAGTGTCAATTTACTTCGACATGAAAACGATGTTTAAATCATCAACCGTTTTGAATTGTTAGAACAGAAGGACAAACACTGCTCGATTTAAACATCGTATTTATACCACGTTTCATTAATTAATTCTAGGCCATGGTCACCGATTTCTATGTGTGATCAGCCCGCATGGACATTTGGAAAAATGGTTATAGTAACCATTGTTTTCAATCCGACACTGCAAAAGATAATTGTTAAATCAGATGTTTAAACGCGGCAGATTCTGCCGTTTACTTGTTTACCTGGCTTCCACTTCTTGTTTGAGTCATTGTACATATATATGTACAAAATATCCAAAAAATATGCCCCATTTGTGTGGCTGCTGCAGGGGAGCTGTATGTTCTATTGTCCCATTGTACGTTCTATTGTTCTATTGTTTCGTGCTTTATACAATTGCATTATTGCATAGTTAGTTTGAGACCTCTTTGCAGCCAATGCGACAAATGTAGCTGATTTATGCCACAACACAGATCAGTGCCACAAGAAACAAATTGTAACACAATAGCTTTCGTGGACAACAGCGATTAGCGATTGCCGACCAAGCAAATTCTTTCAATCAGTGATTTAAACCAAACAATGCCGCATAAGTTTCTCTGAAACCCAGGTTTCTAGTCTAGCGCGCTCGTTGTGCATTCCAGAAATTTTTTTTAGAGTAAACATGAGCATGTATCGAACGAAGAAGGATACATCTGCACATCTACATCGGGCATTTTACTTATTTGCTTCAGAAGTTGAGCAGTAAGTGTTTTAATTACACCAAAAAAATGAGAGAATTCAATCGCCTCCCAATCGGCTTTGAACCAAACAAATCAAATGCCCGATGCAGAGGTGTACATATATCCTTCTTGTTTCGATTTATGCTCGTTTTTGCTCCTAAAAAAAGATCTGGAGTGCATACCGAGCTGGCTAGCTACCTGGGTTTCAGAGAAACTTTTGCAGCTTTGCTCGTTTTGAATTACTGGTTGAGAGAATTCCTTTTGTCGGCGATTCGCTTTGAATGGCAGTGTTAATCAAACATAACTCATGCTATTCACGTAGACTGATTGTACGTTCGTAGGTTATCGCTATTGATAAACTGATGGACGCTATCGCTATAACTACTGAGGCGACTGAAGTGACAACAACAGCAACAATTCACTTCGATTAGATGAGCGTAAGTTGAGGGTCCTTGTGTAGTGAGACTAACAAATTCTGTCCTTGTTGCCACGAGAAAGTCGAGAAAAATCGTGATTGTTTTAAAAACATCACTTTATTTGTTCTCCAAAAATGCCAAAATGATGTAAATTTTGAAAGAAAGCCTTCAAGCGTTGTATTCCAAAAATTCCATCATTTCAGGTTCCCAAAATGTTTGTCAATTTGGTGCAAATTATTGATGTGACAGAGTTAGCGAAGATCAATTCAGATTATTGCAGGCCACTTCATTATATTCTTTGCAAATGTGGCACAAGTGCAGGAGAAGCAATGAAGCAAACTGTCAAAGAAATGGCGACCAAATATAGAGCAGGCGTTGATGATCTTATAAACTCTGGAAGGTATGACTTTTCAGAACTTTTACGAATATCTATATCAAGCCAGGGGCGGATCCAGCCCGAAGTTGAAGGGGGGGGGGCAACTTGCAAACTGGGCGCCAAAGATATAATAGAAAAATTTTAATAAAATTTTTTGGACGCTTTTCAAAGAAAACTCTTTGATTTACTGCTAAATAACGCCTTGATTTATATGTTTCTCCCATATTTAAATCGAAACAGTTGAAAAATCATGCGTTAGAATCAGGAAGAGGGGCACTTTTTTCGCCAAAAGAGCGGCGCCAAGCTGAGTTTTCATCGTGAAAGGGGGGGGCAATTGCCCCCACTTGCCTCCCTAAATCCGCCACTGTATCAAGTAGCAATAAAATAAGTCACTGAGTGCGATGTTTTTGTATAAAAACAAACTGAATCAAGGTACAGTAAGTACCCACATATAAGAAACCATTTTTTAAACTGAGGCCTCAGAAAGTTTCTTATTGACAGAGACTTTTCATAATCATAATCAGAACCAGGCCCGTAGGAAGCATGGGGGGGGTAGGGGGGCTCAAGCCCCCCAATAATTTTTTTAAACAATGGTGCCACGTCACATGACTTTATTAGATGTATTGTTCTCTATTGTTTTAAGAACAATTGCCCCCCCCCCCAATCCGAAGCTTCTTCCTACGGCCCTGATCAGAACATATTTTCATCAAACTGTAACAGGTTCTTAATTACAAGGTGCATAAGTTAGAAAAAATAGCCTCTAGGTTCTTATTTTTGTAGGTTCTTATATGCGGGGATTTACTGTAAGAGTCTGTTGACCGAAGCAATATCATTCAAGTCAACGCGCATCAGGAAACAAGAGATTGAGTAATTAGTCTAGTGCTTGGCATAATACTGCATTACTGCAGACCTTTATGAAGTATGGTTCAACTGCATATTGCTATAATTTTCAGGTATGACACCAGAAAAGACTTCACTGTTGTGATTCAGCCATTCTTTACGAACACGCACGCCCCACGGATGCCAGATAACAAAACGATAGACATGACATACTTTGCTCCTGACTGCTTCCATTTCTCTGCTAAAGGACACAAGGCAGCAGCACTTGCTTTATGGAATAATATGATTGAACCAGTCGGCAAGAAGAGATTAATGTAAGTGACTTCATTATTTCCACACAAGGGCGCCGGAGCTACATGGCCGGCAGTTGGTGTCTTTTCCATTAAATTTCCACAGTCTCTGAAATACTGCCGGGTGAGTCCCCCCAGGGGCAGCAGGAGGGGGGGGTCATTTCACTTTTTTTCATATAGACACAATATCTAAACATAGCATAAGGCTCAAATCTTTAAAAAGGTGGGTGTAAAGTTCTATCACATTTGTCTTGGAATCAAATGGCTTGAAAGGAGCTTAGGATACTTTGCTGCAAATCTGCCGTGACAATTTTTTTATATCTTGATTAATTTCAAAATGGCAGCATTTTTTATATTTGAGGCTGTGAGGTCGTCAAATTTCTAAATCCTAAACCAGAAAAGCTAGATATGTTTGCTTGCCACCATAGTGTAGACCTCGATAAACTATGGTTTTCTTGAAGATTGTATCATTTTGCCTCCATTGACGTAGGATCTACCGTGATTTTAAATTTTTCAAAATTTCCCACGAATTTTTTCAAAAATAATAAAAAAGCCACCATTTTGAAATCAATCAAGATATCAATAAATTGCCACAGCAGATTTACAGCAAAGTGCCCTGAGTTCCTTTCATGCCATCAAATTCAAAGAAAAATGTAATGGAATTTTACACCCAACTTTTTATTTGAGCCCTATGCTTCTAAACATGGTCATATAAACTACACTACTCAGAGAAACTAAACAGGGTATTAAAGGCACTGAGTCCGCATAAATAGCCCGTTCATGACCAATATCAGCTTCTTTTCAATCATAAGACAAAAGTTGTGATTTAATCGCTATTGAAATGAAACCAAAGAAATTCCTGAGGATAATGCAAGGATTAAGAAGTCTTTGGTCTCCACTACTAATGACTTTAGCACAATTGTGCGATAACAAAGGGCCGTCAGCAGTTTGTCAGCATAGCGTTAACGCTCAGCTATTTATGGCCATTTATATGGACTCAATTCCTTTAAGTATAAATTAATCTTTTGATGTTACCTTTTCTGTGATTTTTGGACTGGTCAGAATATTCTTTACTTCTTGGCTTGGTTATTTTAACGTTTCTGGTAGATAGTATTCACGTATTGTGAAAAAAGGATAGAAAGACTTTCAAATACGAGAATGTGCACTGGAAAAATGATTGTTTCACCCAGCTCTGGAATTTTCCCTTTCAAATGATGGCCGGCGTAAGGAAGACTCGGCGAACAGCATACTCCAAATTTAACAGATACACTGCAAACATAATTTAATAAGAACCCGCTCTAAGAAAAAAAAACCCGTTTTGACAACCGGCTCTAAAAAAATTGACTTCTTGCAATACGTGGCGTTAGAGAAAAAGAATCCAAAAGAATATCCAGTGAGGAGCACAGTGAGGAGCATCCCATCAGCAAGCTATACTAAGTACCACCCCCCCCCCTCATAGGTTGCTCTGTTCAAGATCAAATTAGTATAGCTATATTTGCAGTTGTGAAAGTGAAGTTGCGGTTTTTAGCGCCAAGCGCTGGGATCACAGAAGTAGCTAATTGCTAATCGAGTCCGCTAACTCCTGGTCATGACGCTCAAGAGGTAGGGATCTGCCGGGTATTGAGCCCTGTCCGCCTGACTGTTCTGGCTGCAAAGTCAGAGGATTACACCACTGCGCCACAACACCTTCAAAAGCACAGAACGATCTGGTTGGCCTGGCAGGCGCTGAGAAATGCTTCCTACCGTTTGTTGGATTGTGGAATGAATAGTAAGATGGCCAATCGAGTGCTGTGTCACTTTTCTGAATAGGCGTGGGAGATTTTTTAAGACAATAGGATTTTTACGGATTTTCTTAAAAACAAAAGGATTTAGCCAAATGTGCACGAGTTTTTACAGACTGATACGCCCCTTGGCCAATACTCAAAGCTATAACTGGCAGATTAGAGGAGTTGTTATTGCCACAGCGTGATTTTAGCTCTATTTTTGAACCAGGATTTCATCTCTGAAACCTGGGTAATAAGATATTCTCTGTTTATGCATTTAGGTGGTCAGAGGGAGAACAATTTGAATGTCCAAATAAGAAATTCCCATATTTCTTTACGAAGAAGAACAGCAAAGAATTTATTGCGAATAAATTTGATGAAAGTGAAGAGCTGCTGCACCTCAAAACCACGAAACTTGACTCCGTGGCACATAGCTCCATCGATGGTAAGAAAGATGGGTGCAAAAATGGTTGCGAATCTGGCTCAAGCACAACCACTATTGGTCTTGTCGTTGCGGCAGCTGTTATGGTTGCTGTTGCTGTCATAGCACTGGTTGTGAAATCGAGGCAACGTGGATACGAGAAACTAACGGCTAGTGCCTCTCCAACTCAGTATCACTCAATCTGAGTTGCTAAAGAACAAAATGTTGATACCTGATTTTCAATTAAATGGTATATGATATCTTATGAACTGACTAACTAAATTTTGATGCAGTTGTCAATGATCTATATTTATATATATCACATTGTTATTTTTAAATTCTACAGAATGAATATTGTGCGCTGATGTTAGAAACATAAGGCTTCACAAGCCCCACAAAGGAGCTTCTAGATTCTATGTATCGTTGTGTTTTAGATAATTTTAGAAACACAAGGGCAAAGTTAGTAAAAACAAAGGATATGGATCTGACAACACAATGTTTGCAGCCTTAAGAATGTATTTTACACCTGAGCAGCCAACCATAACGTTTTGAAATAATTCGAAAAAAAGGACGGGCCACGATGCCAGCATGATGCCAGCGTCGATCGTCGGATCCGAAGATGCTTGCAGTGACGAATGAATAAATAAATTGTGGGCAGAAACACCGCAACACGACGAAAAAACATTAGCAAATGTGTGTGAATTTATGCTTTACCAATGTTTCTTCCTGCCATGCAGGACTTCTTCAAGGCAGTCATGTGACAGTTATATTTACATAGCGTTTTGCTCGCTTTAGTTATTTTCATTTGAATAAGTGCACTATGAGGTGTCGAATATATTCATCTGAAAGGCAAATCCTTTTGTCTTCTCGGAATCCTAAATCTGTTGTTTATAAAATTTGCCTTGCTAGATGCTTTTATCGTGCGCTGATGTTCGAAACATTAGGCTTTACAAGCCCCATAAAGGAGCTTCTAGATTCTATAAATCGTTGTGTTTTGGAAGATTTTAAAATCATAAATGTTAATGTAAACTGTTGTTGGAATGGCTAGACCATAGAGGATAGAAAGATGGTAAATACTTTTAAGATTTTATACACGAATATTGTTACACATATTTTTGGCATGAATTAAAATTGTCTAATTCTTGAAAGTGTACCTGTATCTAAAGGGGGTTGGGCAACTAAATTGGAAACAAACCTAAATCTCTATTGTTTTCGGTACGCGTCCATTGTTTCCTTTATTCAGTTCTTCGTTGTGCAACAAACAGAGCACAAAAACGTATTCTCTGTGGGTACTCTATCATGATTATGAATCTTCCTTTCACATACTACTGAGCCGAGATAAGATAACAGCCAAACAGTTCATGTTAAAAATCTCCAGAAAATGCTGATTGAAATCTACAAATCAATCAATAAATTGAACCCCTCATATTTGTCGGAATTTCACGAGAGGAAAGAAATAAAGTACGATCTGAGGACGAAAGATCTTTGTAAATTTCAAAAGATCAAGAATCTTTTTGGCTCAGACTGATTATCTTTAAGAGAAATGCGCAGGCTAAGAAAGTCTTCCCTGGAGCAAAGCAAAGCCCATCTCCTGCAACCTTTTGTTAAAATAAAATCGTGGACTGATGATAATGCACCCTGCAGACAATAAGGACATATTTTTTAATACGATAGCATCAGTTGCTTGTGAATGCCACCACAATTCAAAGCGATTAGCCATTGCAGACGAATGAAATTGTCTCACCTGGTAATTCAAAACAAACGAAGCCACAAAAGGATGCCTCAAAACCAGTGCAAACTCTCGCCTTGTGCACGCAAAAGATGATTTTTAAGGGAATTTATAACGAAAGAAGATGGATCAATCTAAAGTTCTGCCAGGTAGATTTTGTTTATTTGATTCAGAAGCCAAGCAGAAGGCATTGTAATTCTCGCGTATTTAAGGCTTAAATAAAACAATTACCACACAGCTCCTGAATCAAATAAACAGAATCCACCAGGTAGAACTTTAGATTTACTCTTCTTTCGTTAAGCACATAACCTCTCTTAAAAATCACCTTTCGCATGCACAATGCCAGCNAACGCCACCAAAGATGCCTCAAAACCAGTGCAAACTCTCGCCTTGTGCACGCAAAAGATGATTTTTAAGGGAATTTATAACGAAAGAAGATGGATAAATCTAAAGTTCTGCCAGGTAGATTTTGTTTATTTGATTCCGAAATCGAGCAGAAGGCATTGTAATTCTCGCGTATTTAAGGCTTCGCTTAAATAAAACAATTACCACACAGCTCCTGAATCAAATAAACAGAATCCACCAGGTAGAACTTTAGATTTGCTCTTCTTTCGTTAAGCACATAACCTCTCTTAAAAATCACCTTTCGCATGCACAATGTCAGCGTTTGCCCGACTAGTTTGGGAGCAACTTTTGTGGCTTTGTTTGGTTGTTTGTTTGAATTACTGATTGAGAGATTTCCCTTTGTCTGAAGTCGTTGCGTTAGTCGATTTGAATCGAGGTGTCACTCAAAAGCAACTGATGCTATTGTATTAAGAAATCTGTCCTCGTTCCTGCCGACAATGTTCGTAGCGTTTTTATACATATTGCTAGTTAAGTAGTACCGGGTGTCCCAAAATGATGTATTATTGTTTGAAACAAACAACATGTCCATAAAGCCCAGTTTCCAGCCAGTAGAATTTTCCGCGCGGGCGGAATTATACACAATAAAAAATCAGTCAACCCTAAATTTCTATTCAATTTCAAAGCGACATTTTCTCTTGTAAACAAAAGAATTTCCGCCCGCTCGGAAAATTCCACTGACTGGAAATTAGCCTTAACCAATGAACCGATTTTCAAGAACTTTGTACTATTTGATTGCCTAAAGGCTAAATTGTATTTAAAAATGTTGGTTGCGGTTTTACCATGGTGTTTTCATCTACAAAAGAAGATCGATAGACTTGCTCAGATTCAAGCCTTGGATGGCATGAGAAAGAAACGGCCTATTTTTCCAGTCAACATTTTAGATGTATACAAAAGGATGATCTCGTATTCGTATTCTCTGAACTCAGTATTAATTGGCTTCGTATTATCTGAACGCCATATACTCTATGAACGACATATAAGTTCAGCCTTTTGCATCATATCTAAAATGTTGACTGGCAAAGAAGGCCGTTTCTTTTTCATGCTATCTAAGGCTTGAATTTGAGCCGCTTTATCGATCTTCTTTTCGACATAAACAAATCGGCCTAAACCACAGCCAACATCCTGAAAAAAAAAAAAAAAAAAAAAAAAAAATTTAGCCTTTCGGCAATCGGATAAAATAAAGTTTTTGAAAATCGGTTCATTGGTTATGGAGATAGCAATCAAACGATAATACATCATTTTGGGACACCCGGTACATCAAAATTGTTCTTTTATCTATTTACTTTTATAGTTGGAATGAATTACTACCCTGTACTAGGATAAAATCCAACTTTAAATCATGATGATGCTTAAACCCACCACTGTTTCAACGCGACGGAGACCCGTCCCCTTACTGATTAAATAGTTAGAAACAACAACAAACAGGAGCTTAATCTACAAGCAGAATGTTTCACACCAAAGAATACATAATACGATACATACATTTAGTAATACTCAACAGCTTATGCTTAATACAAGTAAATTTAAATGCACTCGCTGTTTTGTTTTATATATCTATATAAATTAAGTCAAAGCCATGTCAATTTGAACGTACCCAATTACCATACTGACTGC
Organism: Aurelia aurita complex sp. Pacific; assembly: GCA_004194395.1. Classification (NCBI taxonomy): domain Eukaryota; kingdom Metazoa; phylum Cnidaria; class Scyphozoa; order Semaeostomeae; family Ulmaridae; genus Aurelia; species Aurelia aurita complex sp. Pacific. The sequence goes on from REGL01001010.1 coordinate 33,360, forward strand.
AAAGACAGTTCAACACAGCTCATGCCTCCTCTAATCCTGTAAGTGAAAATTTAACTCTTTTAGCATAGTTTCCAAATATTCAATGGAGCTTGATGAGAAACACGCAAACAAGTCCAGCATTTGAGCATCAAATATGGCATTTTGAGCAGAAAAATTCCTTTATAATTCGCTAGATTCAAAAGGGGAGATCCTTATCTTGATACAGGCTGATCTTTGGGTGAAACATCAACTAAAATACTTGTTAGAAATCCGTTCATATCGCAGTAATCCTAAAACATACGGAGATTTTCTTTGTATCACAGCAGAGCACAAAGATTAATCTCCAAGATGTGACATTCATTTTGAAATTATAGTCGATAAACAATACCTCGTGAGAAAACCGTGAAGTACAAAAGTTCTCCAATAATTTCTTATCCAGCCCTTTTAAATTGATGTGAAAAGGTGGGTCTGAAATTCTGTGACACACTTTATTTAAATGAACGACTCCAAAGAAACTGTTGCTATAATTCTACCCCTCAATTTGTCAGAAATCTCAATTTGTTTTGAATACAGCGTATTTTATATTTCAACTCCTTTAAGATGTGACGTTATCAAATTCTAAATCGTAAGCTAGAGAAGCAAAAGACAATTGCTTGATACCATACTGTAAACATTAAACAGGGTTTTTTTGAAAATTGTATCATCTGTTTGCCAAAAAAGTTTAGAAATTAGGATGCTTTTAACTCTCTCTTGAAAATTACTCTGTGATCTCTAAAAAAAGCTTAGAAACCACAAATATTTTAAGTTTTTTTCAAACTTTTCCTTCAATTTTTAAGAAAGGAGAAAACACACGATTTCTGCAAATAATGAAGATTATAATTCTGTGGGTACATACTAATCTATTTAATGAATCTTTTTAAGTCTTCTTGAAAAGGATCGATATTAAATTCTTGCAAAAACAACAAAAAACCAAAATTCGTTAATTTGTTCTTCGCAAGAACCGAATTGAAGCGCGTGCGGTGAAACATGCTTTTGGCTATTCAACGTTGTTCTTAATTGCAGTTACTGATGAGCTGCTAACTCATTTCTATCTTTTCGGGATTTAACATTAACTCGTTTTTTCGCTTGCAGAATTCAACAGTTTTTTCTCTAGTTACAGGTTCATTTTGGTTGTTTTTCTTTGAAAAAAGTTACCAGTCTTCTTTGTACAGATTACGGTGTTTTGTTGCGTTTATGGGTTTAGCGCGATGAGTCCGTTATTGACGGCTATTTTCAAAGAACCAAACAAGAGATTGCAATGTATAGGTGCTGAATTCTACAGTATTTTGAGAAAATTTCAAGAAAATAGGGAAGTGATTTTCATACCTCTGACTGCTCTATGCCGAGGCCGTTGCCGCCTTCTTGGTTTCTCATTTTCTCTGAATCCCAATGCATTGTGATGCTGTCTGGTGGCATCCCTCCACTGTCTATCAAACTGTGGTGCTTCATCTTAAAAAAAAGCACAAATCGTCGTTTACACAATGGCGGAGCAAGGGCTAATTTGGTAAAACAAATGATACAGCTCTGATTTATGACAACGCGATTTGCCAACCTCAATACATTTCACATTGTACTGTGCAGCCGATTCTCCTCCTCCTCTGTTTATTTTGATTTGATTGAGTGCACTAAAAGGACAAGTCCGGGGTTTCTACAATTAATATCAAAAAGCAACCTTACCAACTGCCGAACATCATTTGTGACTTTTTTCCAAATTTTTGATATCTTTTTCTGTTGTAAATTCGTACAGTTTTTTCCGTAAGTTAGGCCCAATGTCGTCGCCATTTTGAAAATGCGATGAAATGGCTAGCCTCGGTTTGGAGGTTTGATTGTGACATCGGAAATTACTTGAGAGTTCCATAGGAAAACAGCCTCGTTCAAGTCGAAGGCGGAGTGGGTGAAATGATATCATGAACAATGACGTCATTTCGCAGATTGAAATACGCAATTTCGCAGAGAAGACAGAGAAGGTTGGAAAAAAGTACTGCATACCATTCACAACTTTGTAATCTTTCATTTTGTGAACAATTATTCCAACCCCGGACTTGTCCTTTAAAGGTGCAAAATCTATTCTTCTGAAAGGCAAATCACTTTTGTCTTCGCAGAAACCTAAATCTATTGTTTTACAACATTTGCTCTTGCTATGGCGGTAAAAAATGCACACTTAAGCCCCTTTTGTCGTGAGTGGCGAGTGACTTTATACCATCTCCATTAGTTAACTGAAGCTAAGCTCGGTCGCATAAGTTCAAATCCGGATGGGTGACCTTTGGGATGCCTAATCAAACGAATCACTTCACCATCCTTCGGAAGCTAGAGGTTAAACTAGAGGTCTTTAGATGCGGTATGCATGATAGGCCTATTAGCTAGAGCCAGCATATTTAGAATAAAGTTACTAATGAATGAATGAATGAAAACTGTCCAACCGGTTCCAACGAACTTTACGACTGTTCTCAAAGAGCTAACGATTCTTCACAAATATAACAATGTCCATGAAAAAACTAACCTTCGTCCATGTTCATAAAATTTCTTGTCTCGTCTTCCTCTCCTGTTCTTGTGTTTCTCGATCGTTGATATTCATGTCCTCGCTCGCCTAAAAAAATAAACAGATATATAAAAGTTTTAAATTTTGTCAGCATGGCAGAGGGCTCAAATCTTTCAAATCTTCAAAGATGTGGGTGTAAAATTCTGCTAAATTTTTCGTTGAATTGAATTGCTTGAAAGGTCAAAATGGTGGCGTTTATATTTTGTTGAAAGAATTAATGGAAAAGTTTAAAAAAATTAAAATCATCGTAAGTCCTAAATCAATAGAGGTTAATTAAATGAGACAATCTTCACGAAAGACATGGTTCATGAGGGCCTACAATATGATGACAAGCAGAAATCTGTCCCTCTTCTGGTTTCGCATTTAAAGTGCCACTAAACCTTTTGGGGAGGTTGGCTTATTTGAAAGATCAATTATCGAGCATCTTCGCACAATCATTCTTTTTTTATTTTGCGGCAGGGGTTCGCCGCTAAGGGGGGTTTTACAACACCCACTCGTGGCACACGACCGGGTTTTTAGGGTGCTGGGAACTAGTCAGCATTCGACGTCATACCGGGAATCTCGCTTTCATTGTTCAACTGTTCACACAATGCGTTTGGTCAGTTCAGAGCAGTTTAGTCAAAAAAGAAGGAATTGAAAGAGGAATCGTGCGCTGTATTTGTTCTTTTATCTTGGCATCCATGAACGATGCTGGCTCTTCAGAAAGCTAGTATTCTCTTACATTTCCAATGAAGCTTACGATACAGAATTCGAAGAAGTTGAGAGTGCGAGAGCAGCACCAACGGGCAAC
>REGL01001010.1:37001-64379 GCA_004194395.1 Aurelia aurita complex sp. Pacific
GTTCAGTTCGTGAAATTGTAGTTCTTCTGCCTTCTCTTTGCCTCCAATAGTTTATCGTTATGAAAAAGAATACGTTGAAGTATTATTTCCACTTCCTTGTCAGGCAAGTTACTGCAGTTGACTGCTCATAGACATTTTCTTCCGATTTTCTTTCTCCAGTGCCATCCAAGAATCACACTCAGTTTGCAGTGTGTTTCTGTTCATCCCATCGTGAATGCGATTGCGTCATTCCCGGTATGACATCACAGGCGCCTCGCCCGAGATCTCTTAACAATCGTAGATTGCCCGGTCGTGGACCAAAATTTATTGCAAAATATGGTCGAAATCCCAACTTTGAGAACTCGTAGAAAAAAAACTACTCATCGCATCTGAAAAATCTTTTTGGATTTGAAACCAGCTCGACGAGTTCTACTGAATATGGAAAACTCCCCAAAAGGTTTAGTGGCACTTTAAGAAATTTGATGAAGTCATTAATAAATGCCGCCATTTTGAAACTAATTAATATCAAAACATTTCCACGGCTGATTTATAGGAAAGTACGCTAAGTTCCTTTCAAGCAATCCAGTTCAAAGAAAAATGTAATGATAGATGCACCTTTTTGCAGATTTGAACCCTGTGCTAATTTTGTTCCGTTTATGTAAGAAAAAGTCCCGTTTTCAGCTCTGATAGGATGAAGATAGACCTTGTAGCTATTATGAAAAGAATCAGAATCGAACAACATTTTGCTACATTTTGCAGAATTTTCAAATGTGCAAAATAGTTGTAGAAGCTCTAATGCCACTTGATCGAGCGTCGCGTATAAAATGTACAAAAATAACGCTCGACCCAGACTCTTTTGAAGAATAGCTAAAGGTCTATTGCATCAATTATCTTCTGAGGAATTTTTTTCTATCACAAATAAAAACGACTAACTACAACTAAATATAAATATTCTGTGGCTGCCATAGCTAGAAAGGACATGATGTCATTGAGTTCCAACTCAGCAGCCACTTACATCAATGGAAAAATATAAGCAGCCACTTACATCAATGGAAAAATATACATCAAATTTAAGAAAAGAACAAGAACAGCACAGGCGTCTCAGAAAGAAGAACTCCCTCCACCTTACAGCAGTTGCTTGACTCTCAAACGAGCACAGATAGATGAAACACCCAAACTTAAACAAGCAGCCTGTGTACATTCAAATGTAAGAAGCACATACAGTACTTGTGATCACGTTTTTCTCCTTGGTGGATGAACATATCCACTTTCATATTTGACAACGAATCTTGGCAAAGATGTTACAGAAATTTTGAGTTCTGTTTTGAGTACGTTCAAAAATAATCACCAAACAAAATAACCTGCAGCTCTAAAATGGTATAACCGATTTTAATGAAATAAATTTCTGCATCGAAATTAGGCTTTCTGTTATAAATTGACTAGTATCTTATTCAAATCGGTGCATATTTCATGATAGTACATGCCGGCACACATAATTTTAGAACACCCGGAATAGAATAGAGTTACCTATATGCTGGCCAATAGCCATTTTGTCAATACCAGCTCTTGAATCACGAACAGATTTCTTTGTCTCTTTAATCTGAAATAAAATGAAACAATGCAGCATATTGTATAGGGTTAGCCAGAAAAATTGTCAGCTTTATCATATCTAATATTCCTTTTGTGAGAGCAATGGATAAGATATCAATTTCAGTATCCATCTCAGTTTCTGTTCAACATTTTATTAGTTATGTTAGTTCTCACAAGGATTTTGAATGGATTTCAAAAGTCCTGAATGATTTGATCATGTGTTTCAGGGGCTGCAGTACTTATGTTTTAAATCTTTCAAATTAGCGAAGGGACTTTGAAAATTACTAAAAGAATAATAAAAAATATTCAAACCTTTTAGCTATAACACAGATCAATCCATGTAACCATCACGCAACTAATTTTACTGCAATGATTTTTCAAACAGGGGGAGAGGGCATTTTTTGAGTCACCCAGAATATATCCCTTAAATGACAAGCATAACAACAAAAGTTCATCAAAGGTTACTCATATTTTGAAATTAGATACCCATAGGCTTAACTAACTGTAAAATAACTGAAAAATTATCTGAGGGACCCGGCAATCCTTATTAACCCAATTTTGCAAAACAGGGCATGCCTCTTAATCAGCTCTACATTCTGAATTTTTCATTTGTGATTGTGGCCTAACAAAAGTACCAGAAAAAAGCTGCAAGAAACTTGCTTAATTTCCCATTTAAGATTATCTACTTGTGAAGAAATCGGATATTTCAAACTTTCCACTTAGCCTGAAATTGCTTTCTCAATCAAAATGGCTAGTTGGATATTTCAAAATTTCTGAATCCTTGGCCATGTTACAGGCAGGAGGCCAAATGAAAGGTTTCAAGTACAATGTTAGACAGTACTCTATGTAAAAGCACACAAATCATAAGTCCTTCATGGAAACTAAACCTTCTAGACAAAGCTAAACCTGATGGGAGGCAAAAGTCCTGTCAAACTGAAAAGGGATATCCAATAACTTACCCCTCCAGGTGCCTGTCTCTGCGATGATGTAGCATGAAAATATTGTGGCTCCCCACTTCCATCATTACTGTATGACATCACGGATGATGAGGAATATGAAAAACTATTTGGGTCATTTCCCATTGTTTCCTACAAAACAAACTCATTATTCACCAAGTAAGTCAAACCTTCATTCTAAAAGTGTGTGTGTGCATACTTAGCCTACGAGTAGACCCACTATCCTAAAGATAAAGCATCTAAGAAATAAAGAGATAAAGCTTGCTACGGCTGCCTAATTAATTTATTTAATCCTCTATTCAAATAATGTATGAAACCCATCGAAACAAAGGCTACATAAATTAAGTTCTAGAAATCTGGAACCTTAGTAGTAAGCATTCCCTCATTAATTTGTAGACCCTTTCTCCAGTTGGATAATGGGTCTACTTGTAGGCTAGTGCATGCTTGGCAATATGAAATTTGATGGTGAGTAGGTGTTTCCCCATGTCTTGAAAAGTTTAGTTGTGTGATCGTGTCTCATCCAAAGAACAATTTTACCATTGGTTATTTTGTTTCCATTCAATGGTGTGTCATCTAAAACACTATTTGATCATTGGTTCTTTTGTTTCCATCCAATTAAAAATTCTGCAGGAACAAGGTTCTTAAGACACTATGAGCTAATCTAGATAACTACAAGAATGATATGAGATCACAGAATTATACTTCTGTGATCTCGTACCAGGAGCAACAGAATACAAGTGACTATTAATCCCTCCGGCTGTTACAGGAAGAACATGCAACAAAAGACACACCATTGCAATATCAAATTTCAATTAGACAAACCATTGCAAAGAGCTACGTACATATAAATGATTAACTATTAGAGGGCCTGAGAGGAAATCTTACATTTGCTGACTGCTTTTCTCTGGAACGAGGTTTCCACAGAGTAAAAGAAAATAATTCAGTCACATCATGGCATTGTGGGTTGCCATGAAAATAGCTTTGGGGCAAGATGACAAAAATTCTTGGCATAAGAATTTTTCAAACTTTTGTACAGCTTTGGGGAAACCCAGAATGGCTCTCTTTCGAATAAAAATCAAGTATCGTTATCAACATTTTTAAAACTTTGAGTCTGTGGTTTTCAAAACAGTTACTGTAAGCCTACTACTGTATTTTAGTTCTAAAGAGCCATGTCACTGAGGGTCCTTTACAGGCATCTCAAACAGTCTGAAAATAGAATTAAAGAGGCTGTATAAGATTTTTGTAAACAATCGGAAAGTACAGGACAGGCCATGCAAGTGACTATAGCCTTGGGTTTTTAATGGCGGCCAGTTTCATCACAGCTTCTACGTAAGTTTTAATTGCAGTGTTTTCTCCTCTATGTCAATGAAATATGATGGAACTTTTGACTTTCAACTCTTCAAATATTTGGTGTTAGAAAATCAGAACAAATCCTCCACCAAAGCCTCAATCACCAAGATTGTCGCAGATGCTTTGGATCACCATTCTCTGTGCAAAATCACCATTAGCTATGTTGTGTTTAGCCTAAACACATTCGATGATTTGACACACAGAGCTGTGCAGAGAGGACGGGTTGTACAGCCCCTGTAACATGAGCAGGAAATATGGATTCACACTGTTAGTTTTCAACCTCCAGTGAATCAAACCATTGAAAAACAAGTAAGGGGTCATTGACTTCGATTTTCGTATTTTTCAATGGCATTTGGCCGCTAAGATCGGAGTCCCCATCCCTCTCCCTTAATGGCCATCTAACAAAAGTACCTCTGACCGGCCATCTTCGGTCAAAAATAAGATTTTGGGAGCAGTAAATAGAGGTCTTGTGGGAAACTCAGCTGGACTTCAACCGAAGATAGGCCTGATAGGGAGGTATAGCAAAGCCATTCTACTCTGCAGTCTGCATTATTTGTGAATTTATTTGTCCACGTTTTTGTGAAAATGCCCTTAGGAGATTTGCACAAGATGTTTCAATTTCTTTGCAGCCAAGGGTGAAACCCCCTCCCTCCATGATGGCCAAATGCTGTTAAAAAATATGAAAATCGAAAGTTGATGGCCCCTAAGCCTTAGAATGCAATATCAAAGTCAATACTTCAAACTCTATCTTTTTTTAAATAATGTGTACATGCAAAGAAATAGGGCCATTTTTGGTTACCTGGCATTTTTACAAAAAGGCACCCAATACTCACAAAATTTCTGTGCATGTTCCCAAACATGGAGTTCATATGTGAGAACATATCCATATGAGGCATGAGCATGTCATCCCTTGGTCTTTGTCTCTGTTGATCTCTGCCTCTGAGTTCATGAGGTGCTTCTAATGCAGGATGATTACCCATTCCAAATGGATCCCCAAAGTTTCTCATCATGTTATTCATTGCACTTCTGTGATCTCTAAAATAACAAAATGAATTGTCTAAGATCCTGCATACACAGGGACCGATCAATTTGAATCTACTCTCCATGTTAGTATGGCTCCACTTAGACACATTTGGATCTATCTATTTGGCTCCAATGTGCATGTGAAGTTATCCCATTGTTTGAATCCAATGAGAGAGAAACAAGTTATATCAAGTAGAAAAATGTCAGAAGCTTGGACATATTCAAGCATTAGGGTTAGGCTAAGGGTATGAAATTGGCATGCTCCCTGCGGTGTGGCTTTACTTACATACATGGACACATTATTACCTCAAGTAAAAGGAAAACAAAGAAAGAACTGAACCAAGCTGGAAAACATGCGTGATTTGGCCTACGCGGAGTAGCAAGCGAAATAAATTTTAAGGTGCAAGCTGGGAGTGGACTTTAAAAAGCTGCGAGAGAGGCAAAATTAACAATAGATATATTTTGTTATCGCATGCGAGAAGATGTTATTGCAGCTGCGAGCAGCGAGTTTGACAGAGTTTCATAGCTGCAAGTGAATGCAAGTTTTCCAACCTGGGAACTGAAGTGCATTGTTAGAATTGATTATTGATTCCCTTATTAAACCTTAGCAATAGAAATCCTATCATCTGATTGGATAATGCGAAATTTGATCGTGATTTGACTGATTCACACTTGCTTTGCTTAGACATCAACATGTTCGAAAACATGGCCAATTTTTTTAAGCCCTAAATAAAATTTGCAGCAGAGAGAGCAGCCAGCATAAACCGGTAATCACAACTACAATTTTTTTTTTGGCTGATTACTTTATCTAGTGGCTTCCACCCCTAATAAAATCTCCGCTTGTTTTGTGAGTATACTTCAATCAAGCTAAGGTTGATACCCTCTTCCATTCAAAATCAGCACGTTTAAAGTCAAGTCCAAAAGTGCACCGCCTGCTGGGGAATGGATGTTGTTGCAGATGTAGGCCTAATTTCTATCTATTTCTATTTCTAAATGAAAAGCCTTCACCAGCACAGCATTTCAAGCTATTTCTCATTCAAAATGAATACTTATGTGCCTAACTTACCTAAAAAACGGATCATCGTCAAATGGACTGTGAAAAGGTGCTCCAAATCCTCTGCCAAACATTTTCTCTGATCAAATGGCCGCCACCGCTCTCGAAACTTCCAAGTTTGTTTTGCTTTCCTTTCACGTCGTCAGATCAGATAAGATCAGATCAGACTCATTCCAAAAGTCTCTTGTGTTCGCTATTCCAAATGATTTGTCACTGCAACATAAGTAATAACAACGACAACAACAAGAAATAGTTAGAGAGACTTATGTAATGAATCAAATATGAATCACAAAGCAGTCTCGTCTTTGAAAAGAGACTGGACGGGAATCAACCACAGGGAAACCAGATCAACTACTAATTTTTGTGATTTTTATAACTTTTATAATTTTTGTAATTTTTATAATTTTTGAATTATTGTAATTTTTATAATATTTGCAAGTTTTATATTTTTTGTTATTTGGTAATTGATTCTATTTTTGATTAATCTTTTTATTTCGTGTTTCATCCTTTTTTTAATTTTGTTATGTGGTAACTCATTTTATTTTTCAGTTATTTTTTATATTTGATAATTGATTCCGTTTATAGTGATATTTTATTTGGTGATTCAGTTTATAGTGATGTTTTATTTGGTGATTCATGCAGTTTTTATCAATTTCATTATTTGTAATTCATTTTATTTTCTATCAATTTATTTTGGTAACTCATCCAGTTTTTCGTTTATTTTGTTTTTTGGTAATTCCGTCCTATTTGCATTAATTTCCCAATTTGATAATTCATTCAATTTTGATTATTTCCGTGACTTCTATTGTGTTGTATAGCGCGCTTCCCCTCTCGCTCCTTGGCAGTGCAACTTTGCTGCGCCGCACAATAGATGTCAAGGAAAGTTAATTATTCGAATAAATCATCAAATAAGTAACAAAAATAAATAAAATGGAATGAGTTAACAAATAGCAAAAATTACAAAAGTTAACAGCTAATCTAGTTTCCCGGTGCAAAAAATTTGCAGCATGTTGGATTGGGGTTTTTCCACCATTTACATTGCAAAATACTGCAAGTTACGATCCTCGCGAAAAGAAAAATCTTGTGACAAAATAAGTTTTCCAAAGGGGCAACTTTGATTCAAGGGCTATTGTCTTCAGCCTCCCTTCTTCAGCGCAAATGATACTCCTGGTTCCAGCTGCTGTTTTGTGGCGAATGCATTAGCCAATGAAAACCAAGAAAGAGCCTGGTAGGCACCAGAGTAACAACTGGCCGCAACAAGGACAAATAATGTTACAATAGAACTCGCTACTTTTCATTGACACCTAGATACAAAGCAATTTGTAATTACAGACAAAGGGAATTCCATGCTTGGTTGATCAAGACATAAACAAAAACAAAGCAAGCCGCAAAAATTGCCCTGAGACCCGGGGTCGCCAGCTCGGTCGTTGTGCATTCCATAAATGGTTTTAAAGAGCAATTATTAGCACATATCGAAAGAAGAAGGATATATCTAACCTTCTGCCTCGGGCATTTTATTTTTTTCATACAGAAGCTGAGCAGTAAGTGTTTTAATTACACCTAAAAAGTGCGAGAATTGAATCCCCTCCCAATTGGCTTCTACACAAAATAAATAGAATGTCCGAGGCAGAAGTTTAGATATATCCTTCTTCTTTCCATATGTGCTAATATTTGCTCTTAAAAACCATTTCTGGAATGCACAACGAGCGAGCTATCGACCCGAGTTTCAGGGCAATTTTTGCGACTTGCTTTGTTTTTGTTTATATCTTGACCAACCGACCATGGAATTCCTTTTGTCTGCAATCACAAATTGCTTTGTATCTAGGTGTCAGTAAAAAGTAGCGAGTCCTATTGTAACATTATCTGTCCTTGTTACTGGCCGCACAAGCGTAATAGATTGTGTTGACTTGAGGGGAAGGGGCTCAGTTCCTTGGGAATATTTGAAGTTTTGCTTATCAAGATTGCAAAACAATATTGTTATCTTTTGAAACATTGAAGGAAGTCTTCTTATTAGGAATCTGTTCTGAATGTTCCAGAATGGGGAACACAGGCAAAAATAGCCCCTGATCGAGATCATTTCTGTTCTTTTCTGTTCATTTCTGTTCTGTTCTCTTCTCTTCCTGGTTATGTTTGCTGTCTCATCCCTTCATTTCAGCTTCACATTGTTCAACAAATTGTTTCTGAAAAAAGAGAAAAATAACAAGATATGATACTTAATGATACAAAAGTAAATTATAAAATTGTACGACCATCATAGTAATAAATAGCTTTTTAGCCAACAAACAATACAGGAGTGGTATGAAACGTATCGCTAAAATAAATCTAAAGGCAAGAAGTGCAACTGCAAAAAGATGCTCTTCGTTTATGAAATATTTTCTCTTACCATTGAGATTTTTGCTGACAACTGCAGTGTTAATGCAAGAAAACTGTCATCCATTCATTGTCGCCAATACTTTTCCGCTCTGAGTGACGCAAAAACGTGCAGTGCAGAATAACAGCGCCGCGTGCTGCTGCAACGGTGCAAAATACAAAATGCATCCACCCACTATCATCAACCCTTCTCAGCGTCTGCAAAAACGCGCAGTGTAAAAGAAAAATGCCGCCAGCTGCTGCAAAATTCAAAAAGCAAAAAGCGCGAAAAAGGAGCCTTGTCGTGTTTTGTGATATGCATTCTCTTTTGCTTTCGTTTCAATTCCACGCTGTTTAACCAGTTTTCCTAAAGAGAAAATTAGAAGACAATGTGAAATCGTATATTCATAATTACAATCTTTTTAGCTGCATCTTCAGAGTATAATCAATATGATGGCAAAATAAATACATGGCTAAAATAAACAAGCCCAAAGGAGAGAAAATAAAAACGAAAACAGAAAATTCGTGGAGTATTTCAGTTTAGGATTATTTTGCCTTACCTTTCCTGAGATTATTGCCAACAACTTTAGTGTTTGTTCTCCAAAGCCATCATCCAGCCACTATCATCAACCCTTCTCAGCGTCTGCAAAAACGCACAGTGCAAAAGAAAAAATGCCACCAGCTGCTGCAGCGGTGCAAAAAGCAAAATGCGCAAAATAGAAACCTTATCATATTTTGTGATGTCCATTCTCTTTTGCTTTCATTGCAATTGCACGCTGTTTGACCAGTTATCCTAAAGAGAAAATTAGAAAGCCATGTTAAATCGTATATTCATGATTTCAATCTTTTTAGCAACTTCTTCAGAGTATAATCAATATGATTGCAAAAATAAACACATGGCTAAAATAAACAAGCCCAAAGGAAGGCAAAAAGAACTTTCGCTCAGTATTTTAGTTAAGAACTATTTTGACCTACCTTTTCTGAGATTATTGCCAACAACTTTAGTGTTTGTTCTCCAAAGCCACCATCCATCCACTATCATCAACCCTTCTCAGCGTCTGCAAAAACGCGCAGTGCAAATGAAAAAATGCCGCCAGCTGCCGCAGCGGTGCAAAAAGCAAAATGCGTGCAAAAGGAGCCTTGTCGTATTTTGTGATATCCATTCTCTTTTGCCTTCATTGCAATTCCACACTGTTTAACCAGTTTTCCTAAAGAGAAAATTGGAAAACAATGTGAAATCATATATTCATAATTTCAGTCTTTTTAGCTACCTCCTCAGAGTATAATAAATAAAATTGCAAAAATAAATACATGGTTAGAATAAACAAGCCCAACGGAGAGAAAATAAAAAGGAAACAAGAAAATTCGTTGAGTATTTCAGTTTAGAACTATTTTGTCTTACCTTTTCTGAGATTGTTGCCAAAAACTTTAGTGTTTGTTCTCCAAAGCCACCATCCACTCACTATCATCAACCCTTCTCAGCGTTTGCAAAAGCGCGCAGTGCAAAAGAGCAAATGCCGCCAGCTACCGGAGCCTCGGCCGCAGCGGTGCAAAAAGCAAAAAGCGCGAAAAAGCAGCCTTGTCGTGTTTTGTGATATGCATTCTCTTTTGCGTTCATTTCAATTGCATGCTGTTTAACCAGTTTTCCTAAAGAGAAAATTAGAAAACAATGTTAAACCATATATTCATAATTTCAAACTTTTAGCTAACTTTCAGAGTGTAATCGAAGCGGCCGCAAAAACAAATGCATGTCTGAGATAGACAGGCCTAGAATAAAGATGTTAAGAACTATAAGTGGTTGTTTTTATTTAGACATAACATTGTCTTACCGTTTTAGATTGTTACCAAAAACTTCGCTGCTTGTACTCCAAAGCCACAATCCACTCGCCACCAAAACCCTTCTCAGCGCCCACGAACAAGCGCAATGCAATTTTGTCACCAGCTCCCAGGGGGGGTACTCATTGATTTTCAATACGGGGGGGTCCATGCCAATATTTGGGGTCCGAAATTTTATGTTCAATCAATATTTGGGGTCTGTGAATTACAACACGGACAAAAATTCAATATTTGAGGTCCACGAATCTGAAGAAAGGAAGAATCATGCAATTTGTCCCTGAAATTGCGAATCATGAAATAAATGTGTTGGTTTTATTCAAAAACTGAGAAGGATCAAGAAGCTCAAATTGAAATCATTCAAAAACTTTTCAGGGACCCCAGAAATATATAGCAATATTTGGGGTCTCCAAAACGTTAGACTCAATATTTGGGGTCCCCAAAAAATCAGGCTTAATATTTAGGGGTCAGCAAAGAAATAGTGGCATGGACACCCCCGTATTGAAAGTTAGGGAGTACCCCCCCTGGGCACCAGCTGCTCGCAAAGCAGAAAGCGCCGTTTAATAATTTCAAACCTTTAGCCATTGATCAAAATGTTGCAAAAACATGCAATGCTAAACAGGCCACAGGTTTAAATTAAAGAAAACAAAAGAGGGGAAAGAGCTCTCAAATATTTGTTCTCAATTAGAAATATTTTTCTCACCTGTGTAGATTGCTACCAAAGACTTCGGTGTTTCAGCTTCTAAGCCACCATCCGCGAACTGTCACTAAGCCTTCTCGGCGTCAGCAAAAACGCGCAGTGCAAAATAAAATAGTTGCGTGCAGCTGCTGCAGCAGTTGACTTATGAGGATGAGTCTCTTGTATCCCTGCGGTAAACCTTTCTCAACTGCTGACCGAAGTCAAAAGCACATGGATACAAGGGACTCATCATCATAAGTCTACTGCGACGGTGCAAAAAGCAAAATGCATCAAAAAAGCCTTTCCGTGTTTGGTGATATCAAATCTTTCTTCTGCTGATTTCAATTTCATGTTGTTTAACCAGGTTTTCCTGAAGGGTAAAGTAAAAATGCTCAATTATACAATTATAATTTCAAACTTTTTAATATCTTTGTCACAATAGCCAGCTTTTAAGCAGATAATAAAAGTTGCAAAATGAATGCATGCCCAAAATAAACAGGCCTAAAGGAGAAAAGGAAAAAAGGAAAAAAAGAAATTTCAATGAGTATTTCATTTTTAAACTATTGTCTTACCTTTTCTGAAATTATTGCCGAAAAACATCGATGTATTAGCTCCAAAGCCTTCATCCACTCACTATCATCAAGTCTTCTCAGCGTCTGCAAAAACGCGCAGTGCGAAAACGCTCAGCCATAATCCACTCGCTGTCAAAAGCCCAACTAAAGGTCAGTTTTCAGTCAGTGGAATTTTAAAGGCGGGCGAAAATTCTACACAATAAAAAGTCATTCAACCCAAAATTTCTATTCAATTATAAAGTGACATTTTGTCTTGTAAAAAAGGAGAATTTACGTCTGCTTGGAAGACTCCACTGACTGGAAATTGGCCTTTAAAGTCCTTAAAAAGTCGCAGTGCAAAAGAAAAAGTTTCGGCGAGCTGCTGCAACGCTGCAAAAAGCAAAACGCGCGAAAAGGCCTGTCCGTGTTTCCTTGTCTCCATGCTTTCTTCCATTCACTTCAATTCCACGTTGCGTAACAAGGTTATCCTAAAGGGTAAATAGAAAACAATATTAAATCATAAATCTATAAAGTCAAACTTTTTAGCGTTTTTGTCGAGATATCTCTTCAGAGAATAATCAACATGGCTATAAAATTAAATGAAGGTTAAATTAACAGGCCTTAAGGACAGTAAGAATTGAAAAGCTGAGTATTTCCATTTTTAAACCATTTTGTCTTACCTTTTCAGAGATTATTGCCAAGAAAGTTATGTGTGAGATCCAAAGCCACCATCCACTCGCTATCATGCTATCATGTAATCATGTGCCCTTCTCAGCTTCCGCAAAATGCGCAGAGCAAAAGAAAATGCCATGAGCTGCTGCAACGGTGCAAAAAGCAAAACGGGCGATGGGTTTTAATTTAAGATACTTAACGCCTACCCAAAGGCTGATTTCTTGCCGGTCAAATTGTTTCCAAGAAAACAGATATTCATGTCTTTTAATAAAATAGAATTCAGCTTTTTGCACATTAACTGGCAAAGCAGGAGTGCATACTTGAATAATCTCCCTGCTTGTGACATTGCACTGACTAGAAACCAGCCTTGAAAGCGCGCTCTTTGGTAAAGTCCGTAAAACGCTACTTAAACTAGACCAAAGAACGCAAGGAGCTCGTAAAACGCTACGTTGCTCCAACTCAATGAAAACTTATCAAGTAATACTGGTAAAGTGCTGCGTGGCTTCACATATAAATGCATGACCTGGTGTAAAACGCTACACCACTGAACAAAGGAACCCCGGAGCTCATAAAACGCTACGTAGCTCCTATTCAATCACACCTTGTAAATCAACTGGTAAAGCTCTACGTGGCTTTGCATATGGATACATGACTTGGTGTAAAACGCTACACCACTGAACAAAGGAACCCTGGAGCTCGTAAAACGCTACGTTGCTCCATCCTAAAGTTGAATTCCGATTTAAGGGATATTCATTTGCGCTACTCAGATAAGTCCTGCGTTTTGTCCCTTATTAATCTTACTTCAAAAGATTCAAGTCATATTTGGGTAGCGGCAAAAAATTCCTTAAATCTGAAATCAGCACAAATCCTGCAATAAATATTCTAAATTCCGTAAATATTTTCGTCTGGCACTGGACACAGCAAATCGTGAAGTAACATCCGAAAGAGAAGTAGCAAGAATAAATACCGGGTGTCCCAAAATGATGTATTATCGTTTGATTGCTTGTATGTCCATAACCAATGAACCAATTTTCAAAAACTTTATTTTATCCGATTGCCGAAAGGCTAAATTGTATTTGAGGATGTTGGCTGTGGTTTAGGCCAATTTCTTCATGTTGAAAAGAAGATCGATAAACCTGCTCAAATTCAAGCCTTAGATGGCATGAAAAAGAAACGATCTTCTTTCTCAGTCAACATTTTAGACGTGATGCAAAAGGCGGAACTTATATTTCGCTCAGAGAATATATGTGGCTCAGAGAACAACAATTCAGTTAATACTGAATTCTGAAAATATGAATACGAGTTCAGCCTTTTGTATCACATCTAAAATGTTGACTGGAAAAATAGGCCGTTTCTTTCTCATGCCATCTAAGGCTCGAATTTGAGCAGGTTTATCGATCTTCTTTTCGACATGAAAACGCCTCGGTAAAACCGCAACCAACATCGTAAAATACAATTTATTCTTTAGGCAATCAAATAAAACAAAGTTTTTGAAAATTGGTTCATTGGTTATGGACATGTAAGCAATCAAACAATAATACATCATTTTGGGACACCCGGTAGATTGCAGTCTTTAAAGGCAGTCTGTCACCCATCTGATTGGGTGATAAATACAATACAAAGAATAATAGAATTGAATGGTTGCTGAACCAACTGACTTTCTAAGACCGTAAAAAGTCGTAGAGAGTCAATAAGTTCAACAACCATTCGACTATATTATTCTTTGTATCGTCTTTATCACCCAATCATATGGGCGACAGACTGCCTTTAAACTCAATTCATTCTCATTTGCTCTCTTTCAGATATTCTTTGATAAATTGTTGGGAGCAGTTTCAGGCGAAAATATGTATAAAGCTGACATCATACTGGAGATATTTCTCTTGCAGCTGCCTAAACAACGCTTGCGTTTTTTCTTTATCGCAAAACGACAGCCTTATTTGAGTGGCGGCCTGCAAAATACTTCCAGTGTAAATTCAGCAACAGTGCAAATGTTTATCAAGGCGAACAAAGGAAAACAGGGGTAAGTTGGGACAAACTAAAGTCAGGACTTTGGCTTGTGTTGATAATTTCTTTGTCGTAAATTAATGCTGGAAATGTGCATCAATGGAAAATGAATTTCAAGTTTGTTGTATCTATTTCAACCAAAAAAAATCCTGAATTTTGTTCCAAATTACCCTTAGTTCATCCTGACAATGATGACTCACGTGCCAAAATACGACATTGGCTGAATTCACCAAGAAAGCAGCCTAAGAGAAATCTGGCATTCAGGAATTTCACCATTCTTTACAAGGAGTAGGCATTCAGTAATTCCGCAGTTCTTTATCGTTAAATTCTCCACGACAGCAGTCTTAAGAACATGGGACAGGCATTCAGCAACATCACAATTCTTTATGAAAGCAACCTTGACAATGCATCGGGAAAGCAGTCTTGAAAGCTCAAACTTTGAAACAAGTATCTAGAAATGTCACAATCCTCTCTGTAAGCAGCCTTGAAAGCATGGTGGGAAGGGGAGGGGGGGGGGGCATTCAACAAATATCATATTTCCTCTTTCTGGATGGCAGGCAATTTCAATGCGTAACGGTCACAATGATCTTGGCATATCAAACATTAATCTCTGTTCTTCAAATTATTCAGGAAAGAGGTGGAAATGAAAATAACATCAATCTGCTTCAGTGAATTTCGCTTCACTTTGACATCGCTGCTGGTTCGTTTCAGAAGATTGATCTACAATTCGAAGTTTAGAAATTAGATTGCAAATGTCACCATAGTACAACAATCTCTATACCGGGTGTCCCGGATTGATGTATTATAACTTGATTGCTTACGTGTCCATAACAAATGAACCAATTTTCAAAAACTTTCTTTTATTTGATTGCTGAAAGGCTAATTTGTATTCGAAGATGTTGGTTGTGGTTTTGCGACGATGTTTTCATGTCAAAAAGAAGATTGATACTTTTGTTGACACCTGAATTCAAAGCGATTAGCGATTGCAGACAAAGGAAATTCCCTCAACCAGTAATTCAAAACAAACACAACCGCAAAAGTTTCTCTGAAACCCAGATAGCTAGCGCGCTCGTTGTGCATTCCAGAAATTATGTTTAAGCGCAGACATGAGCATATATCGAAAGAAGAAGAATTTATCTACACATTTACCTCAGGCATTTTATTTCTTTTGTTCAGAAGCTGAGCAGTAAGTGTTTTAATTACACCCAAAAAAATAAGAGAATTGTATCGCCTCCCAATCGGCTTTTGAACAAAACAAATTAAATGCCCGAGGCAGAAGTTTAGATATATCCTTCTTCTTTCAATAGATGCTCATATTTGCCCTGAAAACAGTTTCTGGAATGCACAACGAGCGAGCTAGCTACCTGGGTTTCAGAGAAACTTTTGTGGCTTTGTTTGCTTTGAATTACTGGTTGAGAGAATTTTCTTTGTCTGCGATCGCTAATAGCTTTGAACTAAGGTGTCAATCAAAAGAAACTCATGCTGTTGTCTTACAAAATCTGTCCTTGTTGGCCAAATGTTGACTTACCTGGCAAACGCATTGTTGAACTCAAGACAGCAGTCTGAAGAACACTGGGCAGGCATTCCACAATCTTACAAGGATTTATCATGATTCGTCAGGAAAGCAGTCTCAGGAAACATGGGCCAGGCAATGTCACAATTCTTTATTCACAATGAAAGCAGTCTAAGCAGACATCGTCCAGGCATACAGCAGTGTGAACATTCTTCACTGAAATTCCTCACCAAAGCAATCTTAGAAACATGGGCGGGGAGTACTCAGCATTGTCACAATTCTTTACTCACAACCAAAGCCGTCTTAGAAAACATGGTTCATGCTTACAGCAGTGTGAAAATGTCACAATTCTTTATGATGGCTAACTCCATTCGCAGCACATTTCTCAATGACTTGGCTCATACAACAGATGAATATCTGCTCTTCAAATCCTTCTGAACTGTTGTCGAAATATCACAAATCTGCTAAATCTGATTCGAAACAGAAAAAATCCTCATATCCATCGGTACAGGACGAGTAAAAAAGAGTTGACAAGTTTGGCGGGCTGTGGAATAAAAAGTACGCGGCTGATATTCAAAACTGAAATGTTAATAGATCAATCAAAGGCTATCTTAGATGGGAAAATTTTGTTTGGTGAAATTACTAATCATTTAGACCAAGAAAATATGAAAATGCTGATCATGGGGTTGTATGGGAATGAGAAATCCATGTTCGCTTCCAGTCTATGATTTACCCACCATTAAAATTAAAATTCAATACAATTGTCAGTTTTAGAAATATAGTTTCCATTTCATTGGCGCGAAAATCATGGACTAAAATTGAAATTGGCTTTCTTGTTCCCATACAGACCCCTCACCAGCGTTATCTTAATTTCCGGGTCTAAGAAAAGAGTGATTTTACCAAACATAATTTTGACATCTAAGTTAGCTTTGACTGATTCATTAACATTTCAGTTTTGAATAGGGGCCATGTTCTTTTTATTCTACAGCCCAACAAACATGTTAACTTTTTACATATCTAAGTTAACCTTTGACTGATAGATTAACATTTCAGTTTTGAATATCGACCGTGTTATTTTCATTCCACAGCTGGTCACTCGTGTTAACTTTATTTGACCACGCGGTAAATAGCTTATTTGCCAGTACCAAAGCGGAATGATATAGTAACATAAGGCCAAAATGAATAGGCCTGAAAGAATGAGAGTAAAACATGGACATTTTCAAAACGAACTTTCTATCAATTTACTGTTTATGACCTATTCTCTCTTACATTGATAAAGTGATTGATTGATTGATTGATTGATTGATAAATTTATTGATAAATTGATTGACTTACATTGATATTATCGCGAAAAACTTGAGGGTTTACTTCCAAACCGGAATCCACTTGTTGTCACCATAAAATTAATACCAATAGTTGTCCGCTCTCACCATGAAAAAACTCATGGTGCAAGAAAAAGTACCGCGAGTTGCTGTGACGCAACCTCGTACCCAGGGCCTTTTGTCTAACACGAGGTCTTGGGGCTTGCAAAAGATCTTCAATGCTCTTGTTCCACTCAATTTTCCATAAAAAGCGCAGCGCAGAAGAAAAAGTGCCGAGAACTGCTCCAACCATGGGTAGTTAGACACTGCTAGTGTGCTTCTATGGAGGAGCGCTGGATAATATGTATCTGCGGAGGAAATTTTTTATAGCACTGTGGTGGAGATATCGAAAGAACGAACCGCAGTTCTATAAAACATTTCCTCCGCAGATACATATTACCCAGCGCTCCTCCATAGAAGTACACCAGCAGTGTCTAACTTCCCATGCTCCAAAAGTAGCCTACGTGCAGAATTTTAGTTACTGGGGAGGAGAGGAAGGTTTCTTTCCTCTCCTCCCCAATGATTAAAGTCTTACGCAGGCTCTCCAACGGCGAAAAATGCAAAACTCGCGCGCTACGAGTGGTGAGATGGAACCAGACGCCGAGCCAGAGCAAGGACATACCCAAGGGGGAGAAGCCCTGAGATCTGTGGCACCCTTTTTCATAGATTGGAATAAAATAGGATTATGTTAGGCCTAGCTACCCAAAGGCTGATTTCTTGCCAGTCAAATTGTTTCCAAGCAAACAGATGTTCATGTCTTTAATGAAAATAGAATTTTGATTTTACACATTAACTGGCATAGCAGGAGTGCATACTTGAATAATCCCTCTGCTTGTGAAATTGCACTGACTAGAAACCAGCCTTGAAAGCGCGCTCTTTGGTAAAGTCCGTAAAACGCTACTTAAACTAGACCAAAGAACGCAAGGAGCTCGTAAAACGCTACGTTGCTCCAACTCAACGAAAACTTATCAAGTAATACTGGTAAAGCGCTATATGGCTTTACATTATAAGTACATGACCTGATGTAAAACGCTACACCATTGCACAAAGGAACCTCATGAATGACTCACGTGCCAAAATGCGAAAATGGCTGAATTCACCAAGAAAGCAGCCCAAGAAAAAATTGGCTAGAGTGGAACGGCAGCATTCAGCAATGTGATAATTCTTTATGCGAACAGCCTTGAAAACATAGGGCAGGCACTCAGCAATGTCACAATTCTTTACTCTTCACGGCAAATAAACAATTTCTGAATTCGCAGCAACCTTCTTGCAACTTTGGCGAATGCAAGCAGAATCTCTGCCGCTCAGATCCTTCAGGACAGTCCTTCAATTAGCATGTCTGTTGCTGTAAGCTTTCTCGAGTATCTATTAATGGTTATTTAGTCTTTTCCATATTCTACGACTATATTTTCTTGTGTTTTTTTCCAAGTTCAGCAATAAACTTTGAATAGCAAGACAGACGGTTTTTCTAGTTTCAGACGGGCACACATCTTGCCCAACCGGTTGCAACCGGCCAAGCAGCTCTCTTCTTCCAAATAAATTTGCCGTCTGGTTTGAACGAGAACACCAAACGAGAACAAAGAACGCTAATTCCCAAAGGGGTTCTCAGAAGAAAGACAAATCAATAACGATTTCCACTTCCATTTTCCAAGTATCGTGGGAGCTACGATGTTCTTGCTGATTGGCTGCTGAGAGGTTTGAGTGGCAGTGCACGCTTCAAAAATAATGCAATTCGGCTGTAATTCTATGTCATGATGGCCTTGAAGTGAAGAGCTCACTTGAAGATGAATTTCGTAGTTGTTGCAGAGAACAAAGCCTGACCTTCCCCCAAGGGGCTCCGAACAATAGGTGTCTATCATTTGGGATGCTAATTTCTGGTCTTCGAATAACCAAGGGATGCTAATTTCTGATCTTCGAATAACCAACCTTTTTTTTTGTCTGATTGGCTGTGGCTGTGCTGCATTTGATTGTCAATCCACGTTCACAGGGGCGTCGTGGGACCTGTCTATTCGCTGACGTCCTTCCAAAGAATTAATATCTCGGTTTGTAGAATTCTTCATAGTCCATGAATTCTTTAAATATGAGTTCAAGGGGAAATTTCTTTCGACCGAACCCTTCAGAATATGAGAGTATGTCTCTTTTGGTAGAAGAGGGTGCCTATGGCAAACAAACTTGATTGTAAATTTTAAACATTTGCCAAAAATTAGATCTTGGAATGAGACAACTAAAATAGGATTCGTAATTTCTTTGTTCTAGCAAGCTTTGGAATTATAGATCTCCAAGCTAGCAATAGCATTTCATAGGTCTTTGGTGATGCCTTCGAGCCAGAGATTTTAAATGCAAAGAAAACATCTTTTCAGCTATATTTTCGTCAGATTTATTCATATTCTGAATTTAATTCTTTATACACCAACATCCCTTTGGCTATTTTAACCCCATGAAACGAGAAGATGAATAATTATAGCTACATCAAATATTGTATGTACACGTAAATCAAAACTTGTGGACAGTAATCTAGAAGGGAAAAAACTTTCGCGGGAAGAAACTTTCATGAGTTGGATTGGAAAAAACGCGAACTTTTTGGAATGAACTGTCACGAATCGGCAAAAAGGTGTAGTAATTTTGCGCGAATTAACTTTCGCAGATTAGGGTTTCTATCAATTTTGAAATGTCTCAAATGTTCCTTGACCCTTCGAGGACTATTCTAAATCTTCATACTTGTGCTTAGTTCCAAAGGGTTAAACTTTCGTGAATTTCGGCCACAAACGCCAAAATCGAGAAAGTTTCTTCCCGTGAAAGTTTCTTAAGCTAAGTGAATGCAAGGAGGGGGTATTTCCTCTTTGGTCTATACACGAATTTTCTTACAAGAAACTAAGGTCCGAAAGTTTCTTACGTGTTTTTTATATTTTGAATGCCAGAAGTGTAGAGTTAATTTTTTTTGTCTAAAGGGCTTCCAAATTACTTGATAAGATCTCAAAGGAAGTAAATAACATAATTCTAACTCAAAATAATGTCCAAACAGTTGCTATAACTTTACAGTGTCAAAACATTTTTGAGTGTGATGGCAAAATCAAAACTGCAAATTATAAAAAGTTCCTTAGCTTTTAAAATCCGAGCCTACTTTTTCTTATAAGCGGTTTCTTATAAAAAATATGAGTATTTTGAGTGCGAGTTATGTTATTTATTTGTTTTGAGATTTCATTAAGTAATTTGGCAGCCCTCTTAACAAAACTAAATTAACTCTACACTTCCGACATTAAAATATAAGAAACACGTAAGTAACTTTTGGCAGCAAATTGCCCCAAAATTTAAGAAGCTGCCTACCAGCCCCGGACCTTAGCTTCTTATAAAAGCATACATGTAACCCAGGCAAAATGTTGCAAATTTTACCCCAGCAGGCACATGTATACCAAACCCCCTTGGAGCTACCCCCTCCCCATTCCTCAAGTGAAGGATTTAATCTGAGCCATATGCAACTCACAACATTGACAGTATTAAAGGAGTCATTATCACCCAGGGTCCTTTGCGGGCACGCTACAGTTTCAGATTGTCTGGCAATTAAATGCGGCCTAAGTGGGAAGTATGGATCCTCAACTGCAGCTGTTGACCTCAAGGGAAAGTTAACTAAAGTCAAACTTTTATATCAAGTAAACTCCTGCAGTGTGGATCCATATTCTCCGCTTAGGCCAAACTCGATTTTCAGACAGTATTAAATTGCAGCTTGCCTGCAAATGACCCTCCTAGGTGGATATAATTTCACACATAATTTCAATACGAATCTGATATTGATATTTTACATTCATTTTTACAAATCAAATAATTTCTACTTTTTACAGTAAAGGATTTCTTCCATATGGGTCCTTATTCTCCTCTTAGGCCAAATTCGATTTTCAGACAGTATTAAATTGCAGCTTGCCTGCAAATGACCCTCCTAGGTGGATATAATTTCACACATAATTTCAATACGAATCTGATATTGATATTTTACATTCATTTTTACAAATCAAATAGTTTGTACTTTTTACAGTAAAGGATTTCTTCCACGGGTCTATATTCTCCGCTTAGGCCAAACTCGATTTTCAGACAGAATGAAATTGCAGCTCCAAATGGTTATGCTCCTTGGCTTCCAATGTTACCAACCCAGAGGGCATTGGCGTAATCAAATAATCCCCCAAGGGAATATCTGATAAGAAAGTCCAAGGAGATCCGTTGTGCAAGTAGCCAGTTGTCCACCGCGTACCGATTCCATTAGCTTCAAATCGCGTCCTCCAAATGGTTATGCTCCTTGGCTCCCAATGTGACCAACCCGGAGGGCATTGACGTAACTAAGTAATCTCCCAATGGACTTATTTGATAAGAAAGTCCATAGAAATCTGTCGTAAAAGTAGCCAGCTGTCTACCTTGCACTAAGTCCCATAAGACAACGTATGAGTAATAAAATTGTGACTTTACTGAATGAACAGCTCTGCTACCATCTTCCGACATACCGAGGCAATGGGTATCATCCATGTATCCACCTCTAATTGACCGTGTAGGCTCACACAACGAGTACCGTAGCTCCCCATCACTCAGGTTCCACACTCTTAACATAGAGTCTGCACTGACAGATAATATACAGTTACCCTGCGTTGAAACAAGAATTTTTAGAATTCTATGCAGCCTTGTCTCCATTTCACGTACACATGTGCCTTTGATCAAATCTAAAACAAGGATTTGATAATCCGGTTCAGTTAGGTGAACCAGGTAATGGCCATCTTCAGAAATTGCACATATCTTGTGAAAGTATTGGCCATTTTTTAGCGCGATTTTATGAAGTTGTTGTCTGCTTTTTAAATTAACAACGATGATCTCATCCTGTGAAGAGGCAGGAGCCTTGTGGAACTCCTCAGGTGAAACTAGATCTTCTTGATTGTGGTTGAAAGTTTCTGCTTCTAATATACACACGCCGATTGCTCCGTTTTTCGAAACCAACACATTGTGAAAATTCCGCCCTTCAGGTGCTCGGAAATTCCATTCAACTTGCTTGTTCCGCAAATTACACACACACAAGCATGTCCAGTTGTCTGATAAAGCAATCAAATGGGTGGTGTCACTAACTGCGAAATACCGATATTGAGAGTCTAATTCTGTTAAAACTTCCCCGTTTGTTAGATCAAACAGCACAACTTGCCCATCCTGCATTTCAACTATAACACTTAAATTCACCGCTAACAAAACATGTGTCAATTTTAGGCCAACATACTGTTTCAAACACGTGCATTTAGAATCATAAAGCGCGATTGTTTGTTTACTTTTACTCCACGTGATGAAATTTTCCGGGTGTTTATCTACGAACATCAATCGCACATCGGATGTTTGGCTTGAAAAGAGCATCACCTGGCTCTCAGAAAATGCCCCACATTCGCTGGGGGGCCGGATCAAACATGGTTTGGACGGTAAGAGACGGTGTCCTCTTCGGACCGCGTCATTAAGGAGCGCAGTCAATACAGGGCTTTCAATTATACGCGATTCTCCAGTTATTGTATTCCGAGATGAGGATGTGCTCGGATGGTATGCTGTCGTTCCTGGCTCCTTGGCACTACATGTCGCTTCGTCAACAACCAATACCGAAGTCAGCGCGGTTGCTGCAGAGATTTTGTTCAAGGGAGCTGCAGCCAGACTCTGGTTTACTTTTGTGATCTGTATTCCTGTTGTCAAGATCTCTGTCGGTTTTCCATCGCTCCCTGGGCCTGCGTCACTGTCCCTGCTTTCAAGTGCGTTTGCAGCAGAATCTTCCTGCTTTGCCTCAACATTAACGAGCGTAACGTTGTTTCTATTTTCATTAGATCCTGGGGCTTGGTCCGTCCTGCTTTCAGGAGCAGTTGTCTTGTGAACCACTTGCCTCGTACTCGTGTCCTCACTTTGAGCAATATCATGAACATCATCAGGATCCTCCTCCTCAGAGGATGAGGCCTCACTTGAAGTACTATCTTTTCCATCGGGTGGCGGTAGCATCTTTTTCTCTATAGAGGAACCATATTCCAGCTGTCCGGTTTGTACATTCTTTGAAACGGCCGGAAATTGACATTTTTCGTTATTTACTGGGTACAATCGAGAGAAGATTTGCGCTGGCAGTTGCTCAGGGTCATTAGCGAGTGCTTCATTCGCCAATTCAAAAAACTCTTTCATGATTTTAAAATCAATGTCTTGCGAGTAGGCTGCCAATGCGTAATAAAAATCATTTAACAAATGCCCTACGGAGGAGGCTCGCAGTTTATCATACAGAAAGTTGTAACTGCATAGAGCATGCTTCTTAAGTTCCACGACTGTACTACAACGCATCAAATAAAATGGAAGAAACTGGATTCGTTGCAAGTTATATATGCAGTTTTGGCTTGTTTTAGGTTTTTTCTCTTGGCTGCCAAAAGAGAAAGGGGATGGATTTTTGCTTAGATTGTCACTACTCACAGCTTGCGTGGCAGGTACCTCTGAGAGGACGTTTTCGTGTACAAGGGAGACATCCTCGTACACATTTGGTTCATTGATATAATATTGTACAACTTGATTGGTGACGTCGTTAATTTCTCTCAGCTCCTTGAGGTATCTCTCCTTTGCAACATCTCGTATGACTGCGTGAAACCAAGTGTAAACAATCTGACCGTTCAGCCATTTTGCGCTGATTAAACAGGAAAGAGATTTCAAAATGGCGGCTACAATGTCGTCAGCGTTGCTAGGTGATGTAAGGCCTTGAACTGCCTTGCTGTTGATCAATGTATGGCAGAGGCAGCGCTTTGAGATGCCGAAATGCGATGCTGTAATGATTGATGAAAAAGATTTGACATTTTCATACCCATGCTCAGATTCAATGTTGCTGAAAATCTCGGATATGTAGTTTTGAAGATTAACCTGAAATTGAAGGATGGTAATTTAGGCCAGTGATGGTGCCAGGGGGAGCCTTATATATATATATATATAGTCCAATAAAAAGCTACAATGTCATACAGTAAGTACCCGCAAATAAGAAACCCCTTTGAATAAGAAACAGGCCTCATTTTCTTCAAAAAAGGCTCCTTTAATAAGAAAAAATTTTAGGTCTGAAATTTAAATGTTTCTTATTTTCAGGATTGTTATAGTTTGTTCCTGAATGCCAAAAGATATTCAAAAAATGACTGTGATAGACTGTAGTATTCTCAAAACAGAATAAACATTTTCAAAATTAAAGATTCACACCACAACAACGTAATATGGTAAAATTTTATCATCTTGGTTAAATACACATGCATGTATGGTNGAGTTGGTTCAGATTACATCTGAGTTGTAATAATCTCCTGCTTCCTCATTTAGAGATTCTTTATCCTTATTTGTTATTTTGAAATGAAAATAATTGTTTATGTTGAGAAATTAGGTCTTTAAGTGCTTTATTGTCATCACTGGTTTTCCTAAATTAAAGACATAATGACTCCCAACCAAGATAAAATTAATGATTACCCACTTATCCAAAAATAGGCTGCTAATATAATTTAATTTGACAAACGATTTTACAGACATGCATAGTCTTTATTGAGTCTCCCCCAGGCATCAAAGTGCTTATATTTTACTTTATTT
Source organism: Aurelia aurita complex sp. Pacific (assembly GCA_004194395.1). NCBI lineage: Eukaryota > Metazoa > Cnidaria > Scyphozoa > Semaeostomeae > Ulmaridae > Aurelia > Aurelia aurita complex sp. Pacific. The sequence goes on from REGL01001010.1 coordinate 61,500, forward strand.
ATATATATATAGTCCAATAAAAAGCTACAATGTCATACAGTAAGTACCCGCAAATAAGAAACCCCTTTGAATAAGAAACAGGCCTCATTTTCTTCAAAAAAGGCTCCTTTAATAAGAAAAAATTTTAGGTCTGAAATTTAAATGTTTCTTATTTTCAGGATTGTTATAGTTTGTTCCTGAATGCCAAAAGATATTCAAAAAATGACTGTGATAGACTGTAGTATTCTCAAAACAGAATAAACATTTTCAAAATTAAAGATTCACACCACAACAACGTAATATGGTAAAATTTTATCATCTAGGTTAAATACACATGCATGTATGGTACTGTCATATGCCTTCACTTGACTTAACTTGATTACCTATGTATAAGAAACTTTGACCCTGATCATGAAAACGTCTCTTTAAATAAGAAACTCCCCGAGGCCTCAATTTACCCGCTATATTACAAGTTACAATAACTACAAAATTACTCTACTTTACTACTAGAACGATACTACAGGGAGCAAAATGCTATGTCTACCCTGCGGTCATCACATAGCGTCAATATGGAACCAGGAACCATGGACTACGGAACCAGAAACCGACGGAGGAGAGTAAATGAATACGAAGCAAAAAAAGAAAACCTAAAAATACGCGTAACTACAAAAAAAAATTAATAATGGATGATATAGATAAACAAAATATAACAAAATACTACAAACTATGTCTTCTGGAGGCCATAGCTCCATGTTTTTTCAACGTATTTTTACGGGAATGGCAACAAACTTTATTTGAACATCTGAAGAGCAACATCATATAAAAGTTTTGCGAGAATCTTGTACCCTTTTTTGGAATCTTTGGGCAAATTGGGCACAATTTTTTTGGGACACCCTTTATACATGTATCTTTCAAATATCTTTTCAAAGAACTCAACACGGGANAGATAAACAAAATATAACAAAATACTACAAACTAGGTCTTCTGGAGGTCATAGCTCCATCATTTTTTAACGCATTTTTACGGGAATGGTAGCAAACTTTATTTGAACATCTGAAGAGCAACATCATGCAAAGTTTTGCGAGAATCTTTTACCCTTTTGTTGTAATCTTTAGGCAAATGGGGCACAATTTTTTGGGGAAACCCTTTATACATATTTCTCTCGAATGTTCTTTTCAAAGAACTCAACACGGGACACTAGCAAGCTAAGAAACTCTAAGATTGACTTACGCGTCCCTCTTTTTAAAACGAGTAATGGGCAAAAGTAATTCTCGTACCGTGGTGTACATCTGTGGAATAGCCTTGCACCTGAGGTCAAGCAAGCGCCCTCTTTGTATGCTTTTAAACATCGAATTTAAAGCATGATCATGGATGGTGGGATGCATTTGGATTGGACTGGGGTCGGTCAGATTCTTTGTCTACCATGGGGTGCTGCATGGAAGTGTGGCATTTCAGGGTGGGTGTGGGGTCTGATTTGTTCTGGCCCGGTCTGATAGTGTCCTTCCACTCTCGGTTTGATCACTATGCATCGATTTTAATTTCACTTCAGCTTTATGATTAGATTATTTATTTTCGTTTGTAGATTTTAACATGTAAAATTTTACATTGTGAATTTTTCTCACGGCCCCCCAAGAGCGACTTGTCGACAGGGTTACCGTGTTGAAAGAATATAAAACGAATGAATGAAAAATTGAACATCTTTAAGATCCCGTTTACACGGTAGCTGATCACTTTTGATCCGACACAAAAAGTGTTGCGGATCAGCCTCCCGTTTACACGAGCGCGAAGTGATCCGATACACTTCTGCTCCGCTATCCGCATCAATTTTGATCCTGCTACGAAAGCGAAATCGTTTTGTGTCGGATCACTTTTGTATCGGATCACTCATGCTCTGCACCGTGTAAACGCAAGTGATCCGCATCAATTTCGATTCGGATTCATTATGAGGGTATTTTCCATACAAACAAAGTTTAATCATAATTGCAGATTGTTTTGAAATTTTGACGTTAAAAGGAAATCACTGAAAATCCGAGAAAATCTTGAATGTGACCTCGCCCTATTTCTATGGTGACAGCTGATCCGCTACCGTGTAGACGAGACTGTGTTCCGATACAAGTTTGATCCGCTACCGTGTAGACGGGAGGGTGATCCGTAACACTTTGATCCGCAACACTTTGGATCCGCTACCGTGTAAACGGGGTCTAAGTCAACCGGCATAAAATATGTCATACCTTAGGAGGGACATTGACAACATCATTAGATCGCCATGATTTTGCTTGATGAAACAGGATATTAACATAAACAGGAGACCAGCATGATGACAATGAGCTTGATATGGCAATCTTTTGTTGCTCTGATAACATTCTTTCTGCAGCAACTAACATACCATCAAGCATTTCTATGCCATCTTCAACCGTCTTACTTGGCATCTTTTTGTAGCTGTTTGAATCTTGGTATATTGCCTGCAAAAGAATTACAACGGTTAACGAAGTATTGCAACTACACAAAATCTTAAACCTGCCAAATCAAACCCTTTTGCAAATAATGTTGTATGGTGATAAAAGATTTTCTCATAACCAAAATAAAGAAATTTTGGAATCAACGGTAAAATTCATTCATACATCAGAGCGTTTCTTGTAGCACCAGCAATTACAAACCTAGGTAAATTAATCTTCTATCTCATCCTTCTCTATTAATCTTTAATTTCTTATAAAATAATATATGTATAGTAAATGTATCTATGTTACTAAAGACTATACCAAAATCTGTCAATTTAAATTTTGGCTGTGTCGCCATATCTTTCGATTAAGCCGGTTTCTCCCTTGGGAGAGACCAACAGAAACTTTGGTATAGCCTTTAGTATCTGTATTGTTATTTGTTAAGATCATTTAGGGTAGCCAT
>REGL01001010.1:68936-92160 GCA_004194395.1 Aurelia aurita complex sp. Pacific
GAATTGACACTTTCGTTTATGGTGGGGATAGAATCCGATGAAAACGAAATGCTAGTGTCATCTGCATACATATTCACCTCAGAGTAATTTAGTGATAGGTGTAGGTCGTTGATGTAGAGTAAAAAGAGGAGAGGCCCTAAGCTTGAACCTTGTGGAACGCCACATGTAACGTCCTCAAGTTCAGAGATCTGCCCATTTACCTTACAACATTGTTTTCTGTTCGAGAGGTATGAATGAAACCAGCGTAATTCCTTATCTTTTATTCCATACAGGGAAAGCTTCTTGAGAAGAATCTCATGATTAACTGTGTCAAAGGCCTTCTTTAGATCTGTGAATGTTACTGATGTGAATTTGCCTTTGTCTATGTTCAGATACCAGTCATTCGTGCACTTTAGTAAGCAAGTTAGAACTGAGTCCAACCTTCTAAAGCCTGACTGCTTCGAGTAAAGAAGCTTGTTATTGTTAAGGAAAGAATACATCTGGTCAAATATAAGTTGTTCGAATAGACGAGAAACAACAGGTAAAACAGAGATGGGTCGATAATTTGACCGATCATCAGCTGGAACAGCTTTATAAATAGGTGCAACCCGTGCAATTTTCCAACTGTCAGGAAATAACCCCTGAGACTTTGTTTCAAAAATGAAGCATTTTCTACCAGAAAACCAAACACAGTATTATATATATTCTATAAACCTCGGTATATTGTCCCGAAACAGTGTTTAACAGTGCTATATAGTTCAATGGTCCTCTCTAAAATAGCTTATTACTTGAAACATATGGATTAGCCGCGAAGAAATACCTAAACGAGCTTCAAACGTTACAAAACAGGATACTGCGAATCTTGTACTTTAAAGATCGCAGGTATCCGACTAACGCCTTGCATAAAGAGCTAAACTTTCTCAAAATAAACAACCTTTACGAACTAAAGATACTAAAATTCATGCACAACATATGCCATAATGATAAGAACGTGCCAAACGTGTTTCAAATCTATTTCCGCACCAATGAAAGTAGGCACAACTACGCAACACGCCAAAGTAAACACTACGAGATCCCTAAAACACAAAGAAAATGGGGCGAAAAAATGATATTGAATAAAGGAGCCCGTTTATGAAATGACCTTCCATATGATCTTAAAAACATGATTCAAGTAAAAGCATTTTCAAAACAAATTAAACAAAGAATAATAAACAACTACTAACTTAACTTAGATTACGATTAGCAACATACCGCGACGAAACCAACAACTGTTATTCCAATACATACTTAGCCTCTCTGTTTAAATTTTGAAACAGCTACATGGTACTTGTACTATTTTTCATTCAGATTTTTAGTTTTATTTTCTCATTTTATTTAACGGTCCAGGCTTGATAAGCTATGCTTCTCCTGGGTCGTATAGAATACACATTTTTAATGAGAACTTTGTATTAGGGTGTATTTCTATGAATNTACGAATCTTGTACTTTAAAGATCGCAGGTATCCGACTAACGCCTTGCATAAAGAGCTAAACTTTCTCAAAATAAACAACCTTTACGAACTAAAGATACTAAAATTCATGCACAACATATGCCATAATGATAAGAACGTGCCAAACGTGTTTCAAAACTATTTCCGCACCAATGAAAGTAGGCACAACTACGCAACACGCCAAAGTAAACACTACGAGATCCCTAAAACACAAAGAAAATGGGGCGAAAAAATGATATTGAATAAAGGAGCCCGTTTATGAAATGACCTTCCATATGATCTTAAAAACATGATTCAAGTAAAAGCATTTTCAAAACAAATTAAACAAAGAATAATAAACAACTACTAACTCAGTTTAGATTACGATTAGCAACATACCGCGACGAAACCAACAACTGTTATTCCAATACATACTTAGCCAGCCTCTCTGTTAAATTTTGAAACAGCTACATTGTACTACTACTATTTTCATTCAAATATTTAGTTTATTTTCTCATTTTATTTAACGGTCCAGGCTTGATAAGCTATGCTTCTCCTGGGTCGTATAGAATACACATTTTTAATGAGAACTTTGTATTAGGGTTTATTTCTATGAATAAAATTGAATTGACTTGAACAGTTTCTTACTGTGTGCTATTGCCCATCAAAACACTTCAAAATCATCGTTTCGACCGAAGTTTGGAGACAGAGCCCCTTCAACTTCCGTGCAATAATTTACCTGTGGTACAGCAGCAGGATCAGTTTGATACGCCAAACTCAGCTCTAAACAAATACTCTGCAAAAGAAGATGCAACGATGTCGAATCTCTTGTTGAACCAATGAACCTCGCAATGATACTGGCCCCATCACAAATCCATTCTTTCGCCATTTGACTCGCCTTCGCAATCACAGAAGAACGTCCGCAGCCTGATTCGCCATAAAGTATCAATGGTTTTGTGTATGGGCCTATGGATAGAGGTGATATCTATCTAGTATATATGAATATCAAATCTTTAAAACACATTTCACAAATGGCTGGTGCATCTTTCGTTTGATTTAATGGCTCACAAGGAACTTCCTGTACTTTATCACAAGTCTTCACTGATAACACCCCCTAAACTCATACCGAATATGCATAAACTGGCGCAAACAAACGTGTACCAGACAAACTCAAAAAGTGTCTTACCTACCGCGTCACCTGACCACAGGCAGTCCCCATTCGGTTTGACCTGTAGACTGATTACGATGTGTCCCTTGTGTCTCTGCGGTAAACCATGCTCAACTCAACAGTAAACTTGGGACGACAAAGACCCTGGAAACGAGGTAGAACACCCCCAAAAAGATGCCAACTGTGCACAAAATTGCGTACCAGAAGTTATACTAGCAAAGTTCCCTTAACTCAAAATTTGTCTGACCCCCCTCCCCCATCACCTAGCAACAGGGAGTTCCGCCTGGGTTTGAGCCAATTAGTACTATAATCAAAGTCTGTATCAAACTAGAGTCATTTGAGATTCGCGATAACGCAAAACTCCTTGGCAAAACACTGCTATTGTTGTTATTGACGGGCAATTGAAGGTGACGTTTAATTTTAGACTTACTATAGTAAACTTTACCTTGTAAATATGCTTTGATAGTTCTCATAACACTTCCACCAGACACAAATTCTTTCGATCGCCTTTCTCGTTCAAACATATGAGTATACATTTCATCTCTCAAGCAACATCGACTCGCATCAAGACATGGGAATTTTTTCATAATCCCAATTAATTTATTCTCTATAAACGGCATCAAAGTCTTGTCAATTGTTTGTTTATATGTTGCACGTTGCTCTGGATCTTTCACGGATGAAACAGTAGCGCTCACGGTTATGATATCAGAATCTTTCAAACCGGCATCACAGATGATCTGTTTTCTAAATTCTTGTCGCATTGATTCAAGTTGGTAGTAAAAGTTACCATCATGCATGTCCTCATATTCTTGCACGCTCGATGAGTGCCTCTCACATTTTCGTATGTCCGTTAGCTTCCGTTCGATTGGTACCATAACGAGGTTGTCAAAATTTGATGTGAGGTTCTTTACGTTTCGCTCTGTTTCTAAAATGGAAAAAACAAGGACATAAAATTTGATCAATTTGATAAACGAACAGGCATTGACTGTAACGAAAAATTTGTGAGAAGATGGAGGCAAAGAAACAAGACTTTAAATCAGCACACTAAGGTCTTTCGAACTTATGTTCTCTTCAGAGTGTGACTAACATGTTATTTAAAAACGTTAGTCACACTCTGAAGAGAACATAAGTTCGAAAGGCCTTAGTGTGCTGATTTAAAGTCTTGTTTCTCACACATTTTTAGTATTTCACCTACCAAATATACTGTAACGAAAGGAACTCCATAATTTTCTTTGAGATTTATAAGATTTTGTAAAAATTTATCGAGATTTAAAATTATTCTTGAGATTTTCGAGATTTTTGAAGATTTTTTGGAGTGATTTGTTCCTCGATCACGTTAAGAGTAGTTCGGATAAAATCGAGCACATGGACGTTTTATAATATTTTCAGGAGACTTGAAGATAATACAGACATAGATTGGTCATATAAAATTACTACTAAATAACTGAGACCGTCAACTAACCATCGATTACGAAAAACAACAGAAACAATTGGTCATACTGGTCAGAAACAGAAACAATGGATATCACATGTCATATAGGTAACAGCCACCGATTATGAAAAACAACAGAAAAAATGGATATCACATGTCATCCAGAGAGAGAACGACCACCCCTGTTAGAAGTTGTCACAATTTAAACAAGACCAAAAGAAGAGACTGCAAAGTGCCTTCCATACTAGAAAGGACCATATCGTCGAGTAAAATCAGTAACGGTCAATTTCTGTCCGACTAATTCAAGAATACAGATATAAAAGTAGCTCTTGACCAAAGATCAACTGTAACTGTGACACTACTGCAACAGTCAATGATTGCCAATTGCTTCCAAGCGGCTAACACTAATCATTATCATTAGCATTAAGCTACAAATCTTCTTTTGAAGGTGCTGGATTAATCATCATCATAATCATCATCATCTATTTAAAGTAGGCTGAGAAAGGATAGCTAAATCACAGCTAATTTACGCCTACTATTTACAAAATGCACTATCTACAATTTGATAAAATAAAACTATTAAGATGACAATATATAATAAAGGACGAATAAGTTAAAGATCTATCCTATTAGAAACCCAACTTTGGGGATATATACTTTGCAGAGCCTACAGATGCATTTATCACCATTCCAACATCTAATTATGTTTTGAAGATAGGACGGCTGTTTGATTGTATTATTTCTTGAGGTAAAAGCTGCCACAGTTTATTTCCAAGGTAAGTAATGGACTCAACTCCAATGGAAATGGCTCTCACTATTGGCAATCGAGCGTCATCGCCATGCCTTAGATTATAGCTTATGTTTCGCTGCACGAAAAAATCCTTCAGCAATGGTAGATTCAAATTGCTTTAGTTTTATAAATTTCAGTCATTAGCAACTGCAGTTGAAAAAAGTAGCTTTGATCCAGCTGTGTTGAAAGCTACTGGAATTGAAATTCAATGAGATAAAAATGTAATTTACCTGGCTGTATATGCTTCCAGAGATCCTTTTCTCCTTCGAAACATTTCGTGGAAAAGATCTTGAAGATACTTAGCAATTCTTCCATTTTTTCATTGCTGTCTTCAACATCCTTTTTCAGTGCGAATATCGGATTAGAATAGTTCTCATCTTTTTCATATAATTGTCTAAATTTTGTCTTTTTGTCCTCGGGTAACAAATATACCATCTTGTTGAATTCTTTGGCACAGATTTCTCTTGGAATCGTTAATGGTCCCATTTTCTCTCCAAAGGATCCCTTGAGAATAAAATCAAGATAATGAATTAAAATAAATGTCAAAGGCTTAATTCAAAACTCAAATTTAAAATTCGTTAAGTCAAAAGTCAAAGTCAATGTCAGATTCCAAATTCATAAAATTCAAAGTAAAGTCAAATTCATATCAGTTTAAAAATTCAAATCTCAATGTCAAATTCATAAGTCAAAAGTTAATGTCAGTTTCATAAGTTAAAATTCAATGCCAGATTCATCAGTAAAAATTAAAAGTGAAATTAATACGTCAAAAGTGAAAAGTCAATGTCAAATCAATAAATCAAAAGTCAACAGTTAAAATCAAAGTCAAATTCATAAGTCAAAATCAATTCATAATTCAAAAAGGTTACTGTCTTTGCAAATTGATCAAAAGAAACTTTTAAAAGGTGTGCAAATAGACAGGCCATCAACAAAATCGAGGCTGCACAAATCTAAATCTATCCTTCGTCTTTCGATAACGCTATTTGGTGTGCAAACACTGGTCATTTGCTGCAGTGTGCAAAAACATGAAAAATATAAACGTCAAATTAAAGGCTTTAATAGCTATTGCCACCAAGGGTACTTTACGGTCATATTTCAATTTCAAACTGTTTGAACATCAAATTTGGCCGAATCGAGAAACATAGATCAACACTGTGGTAGTTAACCTGACAGCTCAGGCCAAACTTACTTTTAGACATAAACAAAGATTTTGATTATAAATAAAACATATAGCCTTGGATATAATGATAATTTTAGATTTGTTGACGTTTCGGGTATAACCCTTCATCAGTAATAATTAAGCAGAGTACGATTAGGTGGTTAGAATAGAAAAAGAACGATTGATAGAACAGGTGATAAGTGGAATGAGAATAGAATTCAACGCAAGAATGCGACGCAAGAGAAGGATTTCGAAAAGAGATGCTACTACAAAATGAAGATAACAAAGATGCTAGGATATAAATTAAAGCCGTTTGTTAAAGGCACACTGTCGTGGCACTGATTGGATGAATAAAACAATACAAAACAATATAATTAGGCAAGCTTCAATAATTACGCTGTACACCGAAATTCATGAAGGTGATAACGATCTGACTCCCTTTATTCTCAAAACAAAGAATGACCCAAGAGCATAAAGGCATGGTAATTATTCAATGGCAAGGTTGTTTGTTAGTTCTTTCAACATTACGACTGGCCAATCACAGCCACGACAGTGTGCCTGTCCCCTCGATAATTTGCTTTATCCAAAAAAAGCAAAGTCATCCATGCATAATTTTCATGGCCATGAAAATTACGCATGAATGATTCTGCCTTAGTTGAATAAAGGAAATTAGCGTAAATTTGTGGAATATTCAATAGAGATCTTTATCGATTTCTTTCATTCGTCAAGGGGACAGTGTGCCTTTAAGTCCATGTGGCAGAAGAGTACCTAATCTAAAAAAAATTCTTTTCCCCAAAGTCTTTCTCTTTGTACCATCTTTATCGGCAAACAATATTCCCAAAACTGCCATATCGCCCGTATAGAATGTCCATCTGAATTGAAATGTCTGGATACATTAGTGTCTGAATGCTCGATTTTAGACAGTAATTACTTTTAAACAGTCTGAAATTGCAGCGTGCCTGCAAATGACCATGGGTGATTATAACTCTTTCAACATACCAGGACTAGGAGCGGAATTTTGAATGTTTTCATCTCTGCAATTTCTGCACTGCTTAGGCCACTTTCTGTATTCTCAATGACCCATTCTTTGCTGCAATATCTGGTTTCTGGAGAGCTCAGGTGGACAATATCACACACAAATCCAAATCTGTAGCAAAATTCAGCAAGCTTAGGAAGGCAGTCCTGCATCAAGTATTCTTGTTCAATCGAAGTGTCTGAAAGAAAATTCATACACGGTGTCTCAAAAAATTGTTCGAAGTTTGATTAAATATTGAAACATAATGTTAATATGAACAGGCCCATGAGAAAATAACTATATCCCTAACATTTAGAAGTAATTTTAGACACCAGCTGGGCCCGGTTGTTAAAAACTGGTATTAGGCTAATACCAGATTAGGACTATGCTACTGACTACAGAATCATGCCTTTAATCCAATATTAGCGCTAATCGTGGTTTGAACAACCCGGCCCTGGGCCTTGCAAATCCTTGCAAAACCTTGCAAATCCGTTGGAAACTCACTGAGATACTACCTTTCAAAGATTAAATCTATGTGACAGCTGAAACCAGACAACACTAGATGACGCTCCAAAATCGAAGTTAAGACAGGTTATCCTTCTCGTTAATATCACAAAAACCAAATAGAATTTCGAAAGTAGTTTGATTCTTTCATAAATCTGAAGCCCATGTAGGTTTTAGGTAAGCTGAGCAGTAAGTGTTATGATTGCACTAAAAATATAAGGGAATCTAATCACCTCCCCATCCGCTTCTAAACCAAACAAATGAAATTTCCGACCCAGATGCTCAGATGTTTTCTTCTTTTGATATATGCTCATGATTCTTCTTAAAAACCATTTCTGGGATGCACAACGAGTGAGCTAGCTACCTCGGTTTCAGAGCAACTTTGCGGCTTCGTTTCTTTTGAATTTCTGGTTGAGAGAATTTTCTTGGTCTGTAATTACTAGTGGTTTTGAATTTCGATGACAATCTAAGGCAACTGATGCAACTGTCTTACAAAATCCTTCCCTGTTAAGCCTATTTTCCAGTCAGTGGAATTTTCCGAGCGGGCGGAATTTTAGACAATAAAAGGTCACTCAGCCGTAACTTTCTATTCAATGTCAGAGCGACATTTTCTCTCGAATACAATAGGAATTCCGCCCGCTCGGAAAATTCCACTGACTGGAANTCTTTTGAATTTCTGGTTGAGAGAATTTTCTTGGTCTGTAATTACTAGTGGTTTTGAATTTCGATGACAATCTAAGGCAACTGATGCAACTGTCTTACAAAATCCTTCCCTGTTAAGCCTATTTTCCAGTCAGTGGAATTTTCCGAGCGGGCGGAATTTTAGACAATAAAAGGTCACTCAGCCGTAACTTTCTATTCAATGTCAGAGCGACATTTTCTCTCGAATACAATAGGAATTCCGCCCGCTCGGAAAATTCCACTGACTGGAAATCAGCCTTTACAGGCCCTCTGCTAACCATTACGCTTTGTGCGCCACACATACGAAAAACAACACGAATACAAGTTGAGCAGTGGAGCAAGCTGAGCAGTACAAGCAGTGGTAAATGCTTACGGTTCTCCTATCAAACTCAAAGAAGGACAACAAACTAGACCCCTATGCTTTCCTCTGAGCGTGCTAGACGACCCAGCTTCTTCTTTGAAAACCTGATTTTTGCACGTTATGGAACGAGCGATCTGGAACCAAACAATGGCCTAGTATCGCAGACTCTCAGATAATCTGAAACTCCTTTCGCAGTGCATCATGAGACAGTAACAGCGCGCAACGCCTTATGGTTAGCAGAGGGTCTTTAATTATACCTGGTTTTCCACAAACAACGATCTTTATCGTTCTGGTTGCAGAGCCGTAAGATGGGTTTTCTCTCTGCTGGTATGCTACTTCGCGAATTGAATTCATGTTTACACCATGCAGGAAGGAATTGAAGCCTAACTTCGAGAACGATTTTGCTGCCAGTCCAGGAAACAATGGTGGCGGTGTGTCACCTTCTGGTTCAGGCAAAACAGGTAATGGCTCATCCGAAGGGTAGTCAAGATCTCCTGAAAATTCAAATAAAGGTGCGTTAGGATCGGAAGAAAAACGCCAAAAAAAGTATTAAAAAACCATGGGCAATAATGCACCGTTGATGGGGCCTATATTATGATCAAAATAATACTTTTACCTACTGTGCTGTTTCTCTTCCACGGGATTGCGAGTAAAGCTTGACAATGTTGCTATTCCTTCGTTCTTCTCTCGTCACAGCAAGGAATCGAATGCTGCCATTATTCAAATACGGTTGAAACGGTTGGAGCTCCTACGCAGCGATACGTCTCATTTCAAACTATTAAAGGGACATTATTAAGCTTTATTCGCAACTCCGTGGAAGAGAAACAACACAGTGAGTAAAAATACAATTTTCATTTCATTTCATTTTACGATATTTATACAGGTTAACAGGATTCATATATAAATATGTTTTACAACCTGACCTGTTTCAACAAAAAGAAAAAACCCAACCACTAAAACTAAGAACAAAAGAAATTTACATGCATAATTTACAATATTATACAAACTAAGACTAATTAATAAAATAATAGTTGTCCCTGTCTATAGTTGTCCTTTGAAGGTTTTTAGGGAGGGCGTCAATTTTGTCTCTCTTTCTAGGTTGTTCCACAGTTTCGCACCGCGATAAAAAAAGCCTTTTGGCCATTGATAGTTTTTAGGAACGGTATCTTAAGATCAGTTTCTGATGAGCACAGAAACCGCTCTCTACCGTCCGAACATTTTATGAATAATTTGTTCAAGTAGTCTGGGGCAAGAGAATTCAAAGATTTATAAGTTATAAGTAAGTTATTTTGATCATAATATAGGCCACATCAACAGTGCATTATTGCCCATGAAAAAGCAGGTAAACCTACAAATGATTCGCAAAGAGATGCCTTTACAAGCTTTCTTTATAAACAAGCAACAACAATAAACAGTGACTGCTGTGTAATATTTTCCTCGCAGAAGTGGCTGCAAAATTGTTTCAATGGATTTGTCGTTCCGTTTTCTGACGTTTACACGCAAGAGCCAATTTTCTATAGCATCAACGATTATGGAGATACCGCTTTTATTTCGAGCCATAAATTTAAGATGTGTTTAGCCTGAGCATGAGTTCCACATCTTTAAAAAGCCTGGTGTCGCATTCAAGAACCTATTTCTTTGAACTGAATGATTTGAAAGAAATATTAGCTATTTCTCTCCGTTGGATTTTTCTGAAATCTTCAATATTTTCAGAATTAGAATGTTTTTCTTCTTTTTCAAGAATTCAAGAAACATTTTCAAAAACACTTAAAACCATCGTAATTTCTAACTTTTTGACGCAACATGGAATAATTTTCAAGAAACCATAATTTATGGATGTTTACAATATGGTATCAAGCAAAAGTATGTCCCAGCGCTGGTTTATGATTTAGAAATTTGATTACGTCACATCCTCAAAAGAGTTGAAATGTAAGATACGCTGTAATGTCGAAAGATATTCAAAATTGCTGAAAATTCCAACGGTAGAATCATAGATAAGTATCTAATGTAACTTTCAAGCCATTTAATCAGAAGAAATAGGTCATAGAATTTTACACCTACCTTTCTACCCCGAGCTAAAGATTTGGAACCTATGCTTTAACCTGGACACACGAGAGCCTACTGCAGGCTTAAAGAGCCCTTCTCAACATCGATGCTTTGCGGCCTTCGGCTATTACCAATGTCAACGACTGCAGTGCTCTTTATAGCGTAACGGCTGGTCGGCAAATTCAGCAAAGGCCGCTGCTCCTCTCACACATCTAATCCGAGTTCAAATCCTTTTGTGGACACTTTTCTTTCGATAAAATTTTTTCTCCAAGTGCCTGCTGGTGCAGTCTAATGATAGATTTAATGTCATGGGAATGGAAACTGTTGATATCACCGTTTGAAAGAAACTGCACAGGTCAATTAAGAAAATGAGAAACTACGATAGCTTGGCGGTTTACAAGGGCTTATAAACAGTTGCAATTTGCTCGTTTGATTCTCCTTGTCGTCATTAAGAATACTTACTGGATACTCTGAATTACTATATCCCTTCCACTGCCAGCAGCCATATTAGTTTCTGAACATCAGAAACTCAAGAACGTAGAGTATCGAGGGTGACATATGTGCGCGAAGAATCGATGTTGATCAATTTCTTTTAAGAAATTCTATGACACTTACCCTTTGTTTACAGACGTCTTTTACAGGCCATAGTTTCATATGCGCATACAAACCGGTTTTGTGTTGTACAGGAAAATGTAAAGCCCCAGGTCTCAAAAGTACAGACCGAGCTTGCGAGGCCTGTGCAATAAGACCGAAGGTTTTATATTTTCCTGTACAACTACAAAACCGGTTAGTATGAGTTTCATTACCTGATAGCTTCTACTTTTGTCTTATATCGCTTAGTCAAACGCATTTTGTAACTGTTATGTCGCTTGAGTTCATTGTAAATTTTACAGGCCTAAATTAGTGCTGTGGTGACAAAAACGCCTCCTTGTATCGTATTATTCAAGGCTACGGGAAAACCGCGGGAAATGTGCGATTAGCCAATGGTATTGGCGGGATTCTTGTATTGCCTCGTTTTTGAAACGTCAGTCAGGTAATAATACAAAATAATAACTTCAAACCTGCAGACGATACTGAGGCTTCTGCTGCACTGATTTCAGTTGCTTTTACATTTTCTAAGGATCCAGGCTTCACAACATCACCGTCATCATGATCAGCTTGCGCTGCTTGCGCAACCTCTTCTTCAGGAAGAGTCTCGATGTCTGATTTGAAGATATCTTGTCGTGCGTGTTTCAATGATTTGACTGATCGCTCGCTGGTGTTCTCAGGGGAAGAAACTGAACACAAATGAATCGAGTTTTCAGATTTGCTTGAAGTTGCTTTAAACACGATTTCCTTCTTTAATGAGCTTTGAGGTGTTGTGTACTGAAATGAGAAGCAAAATAACTTTCCTTTATTCACTTATTCATCTAATCATTCAATCATTTGTTTTTTACCTAGCATTCGAAGGCAGTTTTAGGAATGGAGAAGAAAAATTCTTGTAAAAAAATCTGCTTACCACTTATAAAATTGTTGCAAAAACCAACTGTCCAGTCAACCCTTCCTTACAAAATGTATCTACCTGTATTGCTGAGCATTAGATGTTATGTATTGCAGCAATACAGATGAATTAGCTAACGCAACAAAACAAATTCTTGTTAGCAAACAAAAAGACTTTCAAGATGACAAAATGTGACTTGTAAGCACTCTTGCAAACAACTGGCATGGAAATTCTACCGGGTGTCACAATGAAATGTACTCTTGTTTGTAAAATTTCAAAAAATTTGATCATCAAATTTTCCTTTTAATCCCTTTTGTCAATGATCCAAATATGCTAAAAGATCATAAGAGTTTTGGTTTTTTTTCACTTAAATGGTATAAAATGACACGATAAAAAACCTTACTCTGAGCTATACTCCTTAAGCAACATCATTAATCTTGCTAAGAGCCAGTACATTGAGATTGTTCATTATCCTTCAAGTCTACAATAATAGAGCATAGGGCTCAAATCTTTCAAATCTTTAAAAAGGTCGGTGTAAAATTCTATTGCAGTTTTCTTTGAATTGGATGGCTTGAAAGGAACTTATGGTACTTTGCTGTAAATCTGCCGTGGAAATTTTTTGATATCTTGATTTTTTTCAAAATGGTGGCAATTTCATTATTTTTGAAAAAATTCATGGACAATTTTGAAAAAGTTTAAACAGTCGTAAATCCTAAACCAATCGAGGAAAAATGATATAACCTTAAAGACAAACATAGTTTATGAAGGTCTACAATATGGTGGCAAGCAGAAATCTGTACATTTTCTAGTTTAGGATTTAGAAATTTGATGACGTCATAGCATCAAATTTAATAAATGCCGCCATATTGAAACTAATCAAGATATCTATGAATTGCCACGGCAGATTTACAGCAAAAACCCCAAGTTCCTTCAAAGCAATTTATTTCAAAGAAAACTGCAATAGAATTTTACAACGACCTTTTTAAAGATTTGAGCCCTATGTTCAATAATAGTAGGTGTCTCCTTCGGACATTTGTGACCCAAATACCGGATGTCCCAAAAAAGGACTCCCGGTTTAAAAATCGCCAAAATTTGATTACAAGACCGATCTTCGATTCTCTTTTTTTGTTAAGTAGATCAAAGACCAAATTATTTTCCCAGACATAGCTGATTTTGCAATTGCTTTCGAAATTGGCAAGTTTGACTCTTTTTGGGGCTACCTGGTTTTGAATCATACTGCAAAAAAGCACTGATGATTGCCTGATAAATTTCTTTGTGCATGTAAAGCTTCTAATTTGGTCATAAATGACAGAAAGAAATGCGCATTATCATTGGAGACTCCAATGATAATAAAAAAAATCTGAAAAGTTTGACTTTAAGGTAAGATTGAGTAGTTTGCTTAAAACGTATGGCTCAAAATAAGGGTTTTCAATGTGTAGTTTTTCTACCTTGCTGTATCAAAATCAAACATTTTATCATCTACGAATATTTTGGAGCTTTGACAAAACAATTCAAAAAAGAAAATTTCATCAAAGGTTTGATAATCAATTTTTGGTGATTTTCTAAACAGGAGTACTTTTCTTTAGGACACCCGGTAGAAGCTTGGTATACAATAAGAAATTAATCTGGTGATCATTAGTGCTTTTTGCAGTATGCTTCAAAACCAGGCAGCCCTAATAAGAACTAAATACTAACTATAAAACAAATTAAATATCAGCTATGCCTCGAAAAATAATTTGGTCATTGATCTACTTGCTAAAAAAAGAAATTTGAAGGTTGGCTTAAAAATAAAATGTTGGTGATTTCTCAAACCGGGGGTATTTATTTTGGGACACCCGGTATATCATTTCATACACTTTTCATCTTACACGATTCACAATCTTGTCCTCAAAATAAATAATTTTACATTTCAAACTTCATCTTGAGCTTATAAAATGTTACTACCCCGTCCATATTTGCTGTAAGAACAGTGTTGACCCAGTTCTGTAAAGCTAGAACAAATAGTTGCCCCGTTACGTTTTGTACCGGTCATGTTATAAAATAAACTCTGCACTGTTCCTTATAGTGTTTCTGTCATGTGACTGAAGTTAAGCTCTCTTAATCCATTTACGAATGTAGTAAGAATGCAAATACAATTCTGAAAGTCTTTCTTTCTAAATTCACTTGACTTTGACATTTCTTGAGAAAAAAAATTTTTTCTGAAGCAATCACTTATTTGACTTTTCTTGTGTCATAACCCAGCAAGCACCGGCACTTGTTAGATTGACTCAAACAAGGTCTCCGACTCTAGGTTGAAGCCTACGCAATGCAAAAGGTGTAGACACGGGACAAATGAAGTTGGAGTTCCCCCGCAGTAGCCACATAAACTGGGGACAACGTTTTTGGGACACCCTGCATGTTTAAGGAGTGAGAAGATCTTACCTCTGTTAGAAGTTTGGTGCTGCCAAGAGGATGAGCTTTGAAATAATCGAGCATTTCTGAGATTGATTCAAAGTATTCTCCACCAACTGCGACACCATTCGATGTTTTGGAAATTGCATGATGGGATACGTAAGGGCCATAGCTAGAGAATAGAAACAATGCTTTTGAAACTACATGATGGTTTTTCAATGCCTGGAGGGAGGGTGAATTTTTCAGTTCTGGTAGTACTCTCCCGTGCTTTCCCCCGCATAAATCTGCCCGTATTGACTCCAAGGCAAGCTGTTTTTGCCTTCGGCAGTCGTAGTTTATCAGAACACCTTAGATTGTAAGGCATTTCTTTTTCCTTGAAAATTTGCTTCGTGCATCTATTCTATTCATAACTCTCTTTATAGGCCACTGCGCTGTATTGAATCTAATTCAAGAAACATCACTACATCAATCAATTGAGCTTAAAGAGAACATCAGAGAGAGAGCTATTTTCATCAATGAGATTTGGCCCCCCAACCCTGGGAGCCGCACATGACTTTGAACAGGATCTGTGCAGCTGATACGCAGACTTCGCTGGAGAAGAAAGCTCTCCCAAAAGAAATCAGTCGAGTCTGGCTACTACTTCAGGAACTGAACAGTATGTATCACAATTATCAAATATTTTGTGTGCGCAACCTTAGTCCCCTGAATTAAGGAATAGAAGCAACGACGTCATCATATAGACATGTTTGTGAGCTAGATGGCAGCTGGTCTTTTTCGTTATCTTTCTACAATGCTATTCTGTACAGTATTCTAGCAGAAATTCGTGTTACTGATAACAGTTCTATAGATGCAAATTAGAAATAAAGAATTGACTCAAAATATCACTGTTCTCGTGACGGTTGTGACGCTAGCGATTCTACAAAGATATCACGTTCAACAGATAAGTGTTTCGAAGCACGCAATGGAAAATTGAGGTTGACTTTGATAATGGAAAAGCAGCTTCGATACGCCAAGCAGACCTCTTATTGAAGGGCTAGGATGGAAGACCATTGACTTCACAATACCTATGTGATCTCTTCGAGCGAAATTCGCAATGATCATCATGCAGCCTTTCGTAATACAGGAACCGACATACCGGGTGTCCCAAAATGATGTATTACCGTTTCATTGCTTATATGTCCATAACCGATGATCCGATCTTCAAAAACTATATTTTATCCGATTGCCGAAAGGCTAAATTGTATTTGAGGGTGTTGGTTGTGGTTTTACGCCGATGTCTTCACGTTGACAAGAAGATCGACGAACCTGCTCAAATTCAAGCCTTAATTGCATGAAAAAGAAACGGCCTACTTTCCCAGTCAATATTTTAAATGTGATGCAAAAGGCTGAACTTATATGTCGTTCAGAGAATATATCAGAGAATACGAATTCAGTTCGTACTGAGTTCAGAGAATACGAATAGGAGTTCAGCCTTTTGAATCATATCTAAAATGTTGACTGGGAAAATAGGCCGTTTCTTTCTCATGGCATCTAAGGCTTGAATTTGAGCAGGTTTATCAATCTTCCTTTCGACATGAAAACGCAGTGGTAAAACCACAACCAACATCTTAAAATACAGTTTAGCCTTTAGGCAATCAAATAAAACAAAGTTTTTGAAAATCGGTTCATTGGTTATGGACATCTAAGCAATCAAACAATAATACATCATTTTGGGACACCCGGTATATCAGAATGGAACGTGGGATTCTTGATTCTCATACAAACCCCTTGCAGGCATATTTCCAATTTTTGGGTCTTGAAGATGAGTGATCTTACCAAATAAAAGTTTCTCAACTAAATTGGCCTTGACTGGTAGATTAACACTTTAGTTTATAATATGAGCCACTTACTTTCTATTTCACAGCCCACTTAACAGGTAAACTTTTTATTGACTCACCCCGAAATATGGAATTCGGGTGAGTCAGAAAGGAAAGGAGAAATAAGGCCATATCGGAGCATAGGTTTCAAATCTTTAACTCTGCGTAAAAAGGTGGGTGTAAAATTCTATGACCGATTTCTTCTGATTGAATGGATTAAAAGAAACTTTAGCTACCTATCTATAATTCTACCATTGGACTTTTCAGAAATCTTGAATATTTTTCGAATTTACAGCGTACCTTGCATTTCAACTCATTTGAGGATGTGACGTCATCAAATGTCTAAATCATAAACCAGAAGAGTGACATACTTTTGCTTGATACCATATCGTAGACATCCAAAACTATGGGATTCCTTGAAATTGTTTCATATTGCGTCAAGCAGTTTAGAAATTACGATGAATTTGAGTTTTTTTGAAAATTTCTCTTGAATTCTTCAAAAAGAAAAAAAACACTCTAATTCTGAAAAGATTGAGAATTTCAGAAAAGTTCAACGGCAGAATCATAGCAAAAAAGCTAAAGTTTCTTTGAAGCTATTCAGTTCAAAGAAATAGGTCATTGACTTTTACACCAGCCTTTTACAAGATTTGGAAGCTATGCTCCATGTCTGCAGCTGCAGCTACTTGCTGCTGACTTGAGCGACATCTTTGTATTTCAATTCAGAGTTTCCTATACCTCGTGGTTTTCTTACCTTATCGAAATGAACTGTTCAGAAGAAACATCTTGAGAGAGAAGGTATGCTCCTTGTTTTGCATTTACAAGAAGTTTCTCAGCTTCATCCCTGGATACTGTGAAAACTGGCTTCCTAAAATGACAGAATACCCAACATCAGTCTTTTCACATACAAGAAATTTCACGTGACTTTGACAATTTGTGCTTGAAAATCAGACTTGAGGCAAATGACACCATTAACAAAACACACCGTCACACTGGAATTTTGAGTGTATCGTTTGTTTGTTTTTTCTATTCATTTCAAATATTTACAATAAATCTTACTTTCTACTATACTTATCAAATCACTATACACCACCACAGGGACGACACCAAAGGGAGCAAAGACAATGACCAGCCCATGGCCAAAATATAAAGACCCGCAACATTAAACTACATACAACTAAGCTACACACGATGAAAAAACTAGTTGCACTACTTACAAAGTTACTCTACTAATTACTCTACTTACAAAATTACTCTACAATATATAAAAGCTAAAAAACGGGTTATAGTGGTTGTGGAACTCGTACTGAAGCTTGAGATTTTCTAATCAAGTCGACCAGTTTGATGGATAAAATTTAAGATTAAGAGAAGTATGCTTTTATTGAGGTCATTGGGGAGGCTCTTATCACCATACAATAAAACGTGCACTAAAGCCTCGTTTGAATCATTGATATATCCATTTGGTTGTAATAGAGCTAACACTCTAGCCAGAAGAACTCTTCGTGGTACTTCAAAGGAAGGGCAGAGCAGCAAAAAGTGTTCCGTATCCTCGATGCCATAGTTTATTTATAGAAATAAATCTATTCTGAATCTTTGATNCATAAAAGCTAAAAAACGGGTTATAGTGGTTGTGGAACTCGTACTGTAGCTTGAGATTTTCTAATCAAGTTGACCAGTTTGATGGATAAAATTTAAGATTAAGAGAAGTATGCTTTTATTGAGGTCATTGGGGAGGCTCTTATCACCATACAATAAAACGTGCACCAAAGCCTCGTTTGAATCATTGATATATCCATTTGGTTGTAATAGAGCTAACACTCTAGCCAGAAGATCTCTTCGTGGCACTTCAAAGGAAGGGCAGAGCAGCAAAAAGTGTTCCCTATCCTCGATGCCATCGTTTATTTATAGAAAAAAATCTATTCTGAACCTTTGATGATAATGATGATGATCTTTTTTCTAGCCAACATTTGGGGCGCACCCCCATCCCCTCAAGTGTCCCCCACTGGATATTTACCTGTTAGACAGATTACAATGAGTCTCAGCAGTCGCTCATCAAAACGATACGAGACTCGTTTTGATATCGGCACAAGAAGATAGCGATAAATACGGGCATGTAATCAGTCCACTTACATGTAAGGTGCACGAATACTTTTCCTTGACAAGCAGGTACACATAACCACATTCAAAGGATTTCAGCAGTCAACTTTCGCAACTTTTAGTTCGGAAGGTGTGTTCTACTTTACGGCTTGATAGCAAATTCTCATCTGTCAGAACATAATCTATTATTTATCTACCGGCAACCTTGAAAGAACATGCTTTTGGAGGCTTGAAAAAGCAGGTGCAATGATAGTAAGAAGGTTTCGCTACGGGCCTGTTTATATGAGCCCGCTGCTAAACGAGCTGGCTCGGTATTGGCGGGCTGGTTTTACTCGTGTGTTTATATGGGGGAATCCCAGCCTGCTTACCAAGACAGAAATTGGACAGGTGCCTAAAACTGACGCACGCCCATTGTATAAATTAGAAGAGCACGAGCAGTAAAGACATTTTCGTCTCGGTAACCAGGCTGGAGTGTTTATATGGGAAAATTTTCGTTCCACCAACCGAGATCTCGGCAGTGCTCCAGTGAGATCCCGCTTACTGGGCTGGCTCGCTTCTCATTTATACGGAATCTAATTTTTCTATAGATTTCAATAGGCAGTGAGATCTCACTTAGCGGGCCTGCCCATTTATCGGGCTCACATAAACAGACTCTAAGCAACTTAGGAATTTTTCCCCTCCCCCTATTTTCAGTTCCTCGCTTCTGAGTTCTCCCCGGGGAACGTTTATCGCACGAGCAAACATATTATCCGTAAGCACCAGTTTGGACCTCCTTTGGTCAATGGACATCATCATCATCATCATCATCATCATCATCATCATCATCATCATCATCATCATCATCATCATCATCAAAAAAAAAAAAAAAAAAAAAAAAAAAATCAAGTCGACCAGTTTGATGGATAAAATTTAAGATTAAGAGAAGTATGCTTTTATTGAGGTCATTGGGGAGGCTCTTATCACCATACAATAAAACGTGCACTAAAGCCTCGTTTGAATCATTGATATATCCATTTGGTTGTAATAGAGCTAACACTCTAGCCAGAAGATCTCTTCGTGGTACTTCAAAGGAAGGGCAGAGCAGCAAAAAGTGTTCCGTATCCTCGATGCCATCGTTTATTTATAGAAATAAATCTATTCTGAATCTTTGATGATAATGATGTTGATCTTTTTTCTAGCCAACATTTGGGGCGCACCCCCATCCCCTCAAGTGTCCCCCACTGGATATTTACCTGTTAGACAGATTACAATGAGTCTCAGCAGTCGCTCCTCAAAACGATACGAGACTCGTTTTGATATCGGCACAAGAAGATAGCGATAAATACGGCCATGTAATCAGTCCACTTACATGTAAGGTGCACGAATACTTTTCCTTGACAAGCAGGTACACATAACCACATTCAAAGGATTTCAGCAGTCAACTTTCGCAACTTTTAGGTCGGAAGGTGTGTTCTACTTTACGGCTTGATAGCAAATTCTCATCTGTCAGAACATAATCTATTATTTATCTACCGGCAACCTTGAAAGAACATGCTTTTGGAGGCTTGAAAAAGCAGGTGCAATGATAGTAAGAAGGTTTCGCTACGGGCCTGTTTATATGAGCCCGCTGCTAAACGAGCTGGCTCGGTATTGGCGGGCTGGTTTTACTCGTTTGTTTATAAGACAGAAATTGGACAGGTGCCTAAAACTGACACACGCCCATTGTATAAATTAGAAGAGCACGAGCAGTAAAGACATTTTCGTCTCGGTAACCAAGCTGGAGTGCTTATATGGGAAAACTTTCATTCCACCTACCGAGATGTCGGCAGTGCTCCAGTGAGATCCCGCTTACCGGGCTGGCTCGCTTCTTTCAATAGGCAGTGAGATCTCACTTAGCGGGCCAGCCCATTTATCGGGCTCACATAAACAGACTCTAAGCAACTTAGGAATTTTTCCCCTCCCCCCTATTTTCAGTTCCTCGCTTCTGAGTTCTCCCCGGGGAACGTTTATCGCACGAGCAAACATATTATCCGTAAGCACCAGTTTGGACCTCCTTTGGTCAATGGACATCATCATCATCATCATCATCATCATCATCATCATCATCATCATCATCATCATCATCATCATCATCATCATCATCATCATCATCATCATCANTAGGAATTTTTCCCCTCCCCCTATTTTCAGTTCCTCGCTTCTGAGTTCTCCCCGTGGAACGTTTATCGCACGAGCAAACATATTATCCGTAAGCACCAGTATGACCTCCTTTGGTCAATGGACATCATCATCATCATCATCATCATCATCATCATCATCATCATCATCATCATCATCATCATCATCATCATCATCATCATCATCATCATCATCATCATCATCATCATCATCATCATCATCATCATCAAAATACTTCTAGTCTAATTCATTTTTATGTGATTCATAATGGCGGAAATTTGTGAAATTCATATCTTTAAAAATCATGTTAAAAATTCAACAGCTGAAATGTAAAAATTGGGCCAAAATGTATTTACCAAAAAAAATAACAGAATTAAAGCAACTATTTGTGCAAGTTTCTACCAAAGGGCTTCTTCTAAATCGTACTCAAAAAAGAATTATGGTCATTCTTATTTTTGTGGTACAACAGACATTTTTCAGATTTTTCCAATGTTTTCTGCACTAAGAATAAATCAAGGCCTGCTAAAGCCTTAAAAACTGACTTAACTCCATCTCTTTGACATATTGTCATGAAATTTAACCCTCAGAAAGTTTTGCTTTTCATTGCTATACATAAAATCACTGTTTTCAAGCATCGGTCACATCGGCAGAAAATTGTCAAAAACGTGTTTTTTATGATAACTACCACGAATAAGGGACTGAAGATTTAATCAGTGTAAAATTGTTATTAGAATGATGAAAGTGAATGATTTTCATCATTTCATCACTCAGAGTCTCTTCGCGCCCCAAATTTTCGGTAGTTATGACGGAAAACACGTTTTTCTTTGTTTCTGCTGACGGGACAAATAAAAATGTTTGAAAACAGTGATTTCATGTAGATCAATGAAACACAAAGCTTCGTCAGGGTTAAATTTCGTGACTGTATGTCAAAGAGATAGCGGCAAGTCAGTTGTGAAGGCTTTAGCAGGCCTTGATTTATTTCTATTGCAGAAAACATTGAAAAAATCTCAAAAATCTCAAAAATCTCCGTTTTGCCACAAAAATAAGAATGACTATCTAGAACAAATCCCTTGGTAGAAGCTTGCACAAATAGTGGCTTTAATTTCGTAATTTTCTTTCGTTTTCTTCGGTTTTCTTCCACTGAAAAACGCAACGTTGAAACCGCACGGTTTGTCAAATCATTCAAATGCGCTATTACTTGAAATGAGGCTGTATGGTGATGAAATGTTGTCTGTTGACTCTAATACAGAGATTCTTAAGGGAATTTTACAATACATAACGGCAACACAACACTTTAAATAAAATGCTGCTAATAATGATTAGCTGCTGCTACCTGCAAGGGGGACGTAGTTTTATTGTAGAGTAGTTACGTGTATTACTAAAGCGATCGGGGCTAACACACTTGGGAACTATGATAATGCAGAAACGGTTGAGATGGCTAGGGCATATCAAAAGGATGGATGATAGTCGTATTCCAAAGACAATTCTTTTCCGCGAAGCACGTGATGGCTCTAGGAAACAAGGACGTCCGTTGTTAAGATATCATGATAATTGCAAAAGTGACATGAAATCGTTTGATATGAATGTAGATAGCTGGGAGGTTTGTGCAACACAACGTTCATCTTGGAAAGAAAATGTGACCATGGGAGCAAGAAGTTATGAAGAAGCCCTTATACAGAGAAAAGAGGAGAGCAGGAAAAGAAGAAAGCAGCCCTTAATAAAATTGGATGCGAACGATGGTGCATTTATTTGCGAACATTGTAACAAGCGCTGCCGTTCAAGAATTGGATTGTTTAGTCATATTCGGACTCATCAGGGCTAAGACTTTATCTAATGCGTACACCTTGATCTTTAAGATCGGAGGTTGCCTACTAGTTACGTGTATTGTTTGGCTTTTTTTTTTGCTCCGTATATATTTGTAGTTTTAACATTATGTTATGGCCACAGGGTAGAAAGTCTTTTGCTCCCTCTGGTATCGTTTTGGTCGTATAGTACCGGGTATCCCAAAATGATGTATTATCGTTGGATGGCTTATATGTCCATAACCGATGAACCGATTTTAAAAACTGGCAAAACCACAACCAGCATCTTAACATCCAATTTAGCCTTTAGGCAATCAAATAAAAAAAAGTTTTTGAAAATCCGTTCATTTTTTATGGACATACAAGCAATCAAACAATAATACATCATTTTGGGACACCCGGTAGAGTAATATTGTAAGTAGTGTAACTAGTAATTATGTTATCGTAGCTTTTCATTAGATTATATACAGGGTAAACTAGATTAAGGACGTTAAACTAGATTAGAATAGGGGTCCCATGCCTGGCTAGCCGCGGCATGCATGGTTGGTTTAGATTAGCTTTAGATAGCTAGAAGATACTTTTTGAGGAATCACAGAACAATTTTCCATAGAAACTTGATTTATGAATGTCTTCAGTATGGTATCAAACCAAAGTCTTTCACTTTTCTTGTTTACGATTTGGACATTGGATGACGTCACTTCCTCAAATGACTTGAAACACAAAATGCACCTTAATTTCGTAAAAGGTTCAAAATTTCTGAAAAGGCCAACGGTAGAATTATAGCAAAGTAGCTAGGGTTCCTTTCAAACCATTCAATTCAAAGAAATATGTCGTTGAATTTTAC
>REGL01001011.1:17951-36278 GCA_004194395.1 Aurelia aurita complex sp. Pacific
AACTGCTGAAGACCAACTTTAACTTGTTTCCATATCTTGACATTTGTGACAGCTGTCAGTTGCTAAAACCTTTTACAAGTTGGGTCAAATATCGTTGCCATATTGCAAGATTACACGATAGGCAGCGTCATTTGCGTCCAACATGACGTCAGAACGCATTGACCATGACTGCGACATTAGACTTAATGACCATTTGTCATGGATTGTAACACAAAATTTCACAGAGAAAAGTAACAAAAAAGTTAGGAAAAGGTACGGCACTCCATCTTATAATTTATCATACCAACCCTGGACTGGAATTCTCTTTTAAGAATATTGAGATCATTTCCACAATTTTAAGTTTGTTACACCTCACAAATCTTAAAGCAGTACAGACAAGGGTAAATCATAAAAAGAGTTCACTTCTGAAAGGCCACAATAAATTGCACACTATATAATACATTAAATTGTAAGAATTCACTTTTGGAAGGCCACAATAAATTATACACTATGCACAAATTTCGAAGATCTATTGATTTAAAATGAGTCCAATCTCAGATCATCCTTTGAAAATTTGAGGGAATTTTTTTTAGGAAATTACTTGTTTGAAAGCTGCTTGAAACACGAATTTCTTAAGAGATCTTATTGACAAATACAAATCATGAGAATTGAAACTGCTTGAAATTCGCTGCTTGAAACACGAATTTCCTAAAAGATCTTACACGAATTATGAGAATCAAAAATTGTTGAAGCATTGATAACTTCTCATGCAATTGATCATAACTAATTTACTTCTTAATTCTCAACAAGTTTCAAAGCATTTTCGCATTGCTCGTGCTTTTTTACTTATCAAGTACAATAGAAAAGAAATAAAAGAGACTACATACTTGGTTTTCTTTGGTTTGAGATATCCTTCCTTTTTCTTCTTAAATTTAACGCACTTGACCTCCTCTACATCATTATCATCATCATCATCGTTAATATGCCTTTTCCTGATTTGCATCACAGGGTCACTTTCTGCAGTCATACTTCCTGTAAGCATGCTTCCCTCAGTTCCATTTTCTTGGGAAGTTATTGATGGTCTTCTCTGTAAATTAAGCAAAAAACTAAATAAAATCAATAGAATAACTCTAATCGAAGAATCGTAATTTAAAGTCATGTACTTGTATGAAATTTGTAAATTAAAAACTAAAATTCAGTTTCACTTATTCAATTAAGAAGCTGAAACTTTGAAAAGAATAGAAGATCCCTTTGGCTGACAACAATGTTGGTCCTTGGCTCTAATGCAGCTATCATTTTATTGCCCTGATATTTGGTTCTTGGCCAATTTTGGGAAGGGGTCTGCCGCAAGCATATTCAAAATGGTACCATTGGCTAGATCAATTTAAACGAAAATGGTACCCTTGGCTAGACCAATTTGACCATTCTCTGGACCAATTATTACGAAAATGGAACCCTTGGCCAGACCAACTTTGACCATTTCCTGGACCAATATTGTCAAATTTGTACATAAATATGATATCATGACCGTTCGCATAAAATGATAGCTGCATAACGTTCCATAAAAATATATTAGTGAGAGCTTGGTTTTTTATATTTCTGCTTCTAGCATTTGTGAAAAAACAAGTCAATTAAACGATACAGAATAGACCTAATGATCATTGGTAGAATGAATGACTTCTAAGCATTCATGCTTTCCAGACATAAAATTATCTCTCGCGAGGTACAAGTTGCAACATAGCAATAAAATAGCAATAATGTTTTTAGGATCCTAATTTGAAAACAATAATATTTGGTTATCTTTGCACCAAGAAATCTATGCAAACTTTGTTTATTAGGTTGATAGACACTTTAGGCTGCCATTTTGGTAATATTTAGGTAGTGCAATAATTATGTGAGGTAAGTGTATGTATTCTGCCTAGGATCTTCATTCAAAATAGATGCGGGAAGTGCGGGATCATCGATACACTCCTTTGATTTACAAAGTGCAAAAACAAGCGATGCGATTAAGGTGGCAAATGGTTTTTGCAACTTTTTCACAACAATCATAACGACTTTACGAGAGAGAGCCATTCCTCTGTGTGATTTTGTCTGGAGACCCCCTAGGCCTGTTCGCCTGACAAGAAATTCAATTTTCGACAAGTATCAAAGGTAGAAGTCGAAAAAGATCTTAGATCTATTAAGCAAAACAAGTCAACCGGCATTGACAATCTACCACCGTGTTTGCTTAAGGATGCTGCACGTACCATATCAGCTCCACTGACACACCTTATTAATCTTTCACTACAGACAGGCCTCTTTCCAGAAGACTGGAAACTTGCAAAGATTATACCAATACATAAATCTGGGTCCCGCTCAAGTTTCAACAACTACAGGCCGATTTCGGTTCTTCCGGTCCTATCAAAAATAATTGAAAAGGCTGTGCATCGGCAAGTCATGGAGTTTCTTGAGCAAAATAAATTACTGTCTGCCTCTCAATTTGGATTTCGGCCTAAGCTCTCAACGGAGTTGGCAGCAGCCCTCTTATTGGACGACATACGAAAAAATGTGGACGAAGGGAAATTGGTGGGTGCAGCGTTTATAGACTTAAGTAAAGCATTCGATACGATAAGTCACTCAAACTTGTTAGAGAAACTGCCCCAATATGGAATTCGTGAAGAAGAGCTTAATTGGTTTACAGACTACCTCTTCAACCGGTCAGTAATGGTGAATTATGACAACTGTCTATCCAACGCGCATGCTGTCCTAACAGGAGTACCCCAAGGCTCAATCTTGGGTCCCCTGTTATTCATAATATTTCTTAACGATATCACAGATGTAATCAGCAGTGCAAAAATAATTAAGTATGCTGACGACACTGTGATTTATGTTGCCGATAAAGATATCAAGGTAATTAAGTCGAAGCTTTCTGAAGATATGAATGCTATAGCAGACTGGCTAGACCAAAATGCTCTAATAATCAATCTGAATAAAGGAAAAACTGAATCCCTCCTTTTTGGAACATCGCAGAGGATAGCAAAACAAAATGAGACATTCAACGTCATGTATCGAGGCTCTAATGTATCGAATACCACCCAATACAAATATCTCGGCATCGAAGTAGACAGCTCATTAAGTCTTAATTCACACTTTGAGAAATGTTACAAACGTGCATCAGGCAGATTAAGGTTACTGACAAAACTCAGGGATTATCTTGATGTGACTTCTGCAAAGACTATCAGGCCTGGCTGTGAGCATTTTAGCATGCGAGCGGTACATCGCTCTCCTCTGTGAAGTCTGGCGGGCGATTTTCATTCTATAGAAAATGGTCATAAAAAGTGTATGAATAAACGAGGAATCCAATATTTGTCTTTAAACAGCTAACCTTACAAAGCAAGACAGCGATTCTCTCACAGAAAGAAACTTTAGACCCCGTTTACACAGGAATGGAACGATTTGGATCCGTCACAATTTCGTAACGTTTCATTCCCGTTTACACAGTGACGGATCAAACTCGTATCGGTACGCCCTCGCGTTTACATTGTACCGGAGCGATGGGCACTTTCTAGCCTGGGCTATTGTTTAAATTACGAGGATGTCTTGGCAGTCTCCGGTAATATTTTTCCAGTGCCGATCTGAGAGTTTAGTTTCTCTAAAAGGCTTCTGTAAGAAAATACAGGCAAGACATCGAAGAAAGTTAATGTAAAATGTATCGTAGGATTTAAAAGAATTTGTTTGGCTGTTGCTTTTCAAAATGTTTCGCTTGTTTTTCGCGTGACTTGTCAAGTAGTTAACGAATTATGTGAGTAGATGACTTCCTGAGAAATTAAAGGTAAAGAATAATCATATTTTGAGGTCAAATATATGGGATTAACTTCCTCTCAATATTTTAGTTTTATTTCAAGAGGTAATGAAGTGTGATGAATAATGAATGAAAACCTAAGGCGGGCGGTTCCAATGTGAACTGACGTGGAGGCGGGCGATGAATAGCTCCCCTCGCCAACTCGAGGCGAGCGTGTAGTGAATGAAATCCTTAGGCGGGCGGTTCCAATGTGAACTGACTTGGAGGCGGGCGATGAATAGCTCCCCTCGCCAACTCGAGGCGAGCATGGAGGCGGGCGCGGGTGATCGCCCGCCTTAAACGGCCAGGCCTGTCATTGGTTATGGACATACAAGCAAGCAAACAATAATACATCATTTTGGGACACCCGGTATATAGTTGCCGATATCATCATCTTGATATCCAGGGAGCTGTGACCTTTCAAACAAGGATTCTTTTAATTACTCACATGGTAAGAAAACATCTCAGCACTCATATACCTTTTTATTTTTCTTTGCGAACATCGGCTTCCCACCAACATGGTTGCCAAGGATCACAGCAATTGTGACTAGCGTCTTTCCAAGGCCCATGTCATCAGCAAGAATACCACCCTTCATGCACATTGGTTTTTCATTCCTGTATTTCAAAGTCGCACGGTTGTAGAAGCATTGACTTCCTGTCTGTTGCCAAAATGGTGCCATTTCGTCACTATTTTCCCTTTTTATCATCCAATATAGTGCCATTCTTTGGTGACAAAGCATGGTAGTCATGATAGCCTAAAATTGGGAAAAAATCAGCAGCTTCATTCTGCAGGCAGCATGTCAAGTCATCTGCAAAACAAAGCTCAGTGGTGAGCAATATGGGGGGGGGAGAGGACGTCCAGTCACCCCCACCTTTATTTGAAACAAAAAGTAAAAGTAAATGGATCTCATGCTCTGCGTAAAATCCTGCATGGCAAAACAAAATCTTGGCAATATATCTTCAAAATACAAATCTTACCATGGTCACTGTGTTGTTTTTGTTGTCATGCAATTGTTTCTGGTCACAAAGAAAGTAAATAATCTAAGAAAATAGCATGATACACCAATACAGTACTTGGCAAAGTGTCTGCCAATGAAAAAGCTGCAGCTAACATGCAGTTCTCAATGACAGCCAAGGGCTTGGTGGCTCAACAACACAATATACTGTAGCTTGTATAGCATGCAGAATTTATCTTATGCCCAGCCTGTACCAAGATGGGACAAGTATTGTATGTCATGAAACTTTGCTCACATTAAACTAAAATCCAATTCCTGTCATGCTGAATTAACAACATAAAATGCATTTACATCAAAAATAGGCTTGTTTCTGAATAAGGCTGGAATATGATTGACCTTGTATTTATCAAAGTATAATATTTTGTTAGACTTCACTTCTAGGCGTAGTCTATGGAAGTTTCATGTCTGAAGAGCGGTTTGATCTGGGGACAAAACATATTCCAATTTCAAAAATACGTTGAAATGTTGCTGTTAGATTATATAATATCTGTTGAATTTCAAATGAAACACTTATGCTACTCACATCTGTTTCTTGCACTTGAAATTCTTTGTCAAACTCAGGCATTTCTTCAAACAATTTATCCATTGCATTTAATGCCTAAAATACAAAATTAGATGCTGGATAAAAGCTACCATTCAAGCAACAATGCAAAGAGTCAGACATATACTGTACAGTAATACCATATGCAGTGCAGAGAGGCATTTCACTCATTCAACAAGCCCAAAAGACCTTTCAGAATAAAGGATTCATATGGATTTTCGGTGGATTATCTAAAAAAACAGGATTTTCAAAAAATGTAAAAGTCAATAACATTAAATGAAATCTTTTTGCAGTTAAATGCCACTAGCGCAGTGCTGTAAAGAGTGTTCCAAAAAGATAATGAATGGATATAAAAGTCAAGTACAGAAGGGGTCTTCTGAGTAATCTAATGTATAATTAGCCATTTGTATTTTGTAGCCAAAGAAACAATGGCACAATTTGGTTGTTTTTCTGCCCTACTTACAGACAACTCAATTTAGCTCTGTACATTTGCCCAATTCATACCCAAAAATCCTTCCTGGGAACCTTGGGAGTCAACAAACATTTCATGCACAATTACCCAAGATTGGAGCAAATTTATTTGACAAATGCCTCGGGCCCGATCACTGAGAACATGCCATATTTCCAGTGTTCCTGGTATTATCAAATGCCACTGGGAATGTCCTGGGCCAGAGCAAAATTTATGGTTGAATGCTCTAGTAGGGCAAGGGATATTTTTTCTGAGCAAATACTCAAGGGTGTCCCAGGGGGACTGGTTTGGTAGGTTTGGCATCATTCAACTAGAGCATGTATGCATTGCCAAGCAGCCAAAGTACAATATATTGACAAAGTGCCCTTGCCCCAAAACTATTAACCCTTTAACATATTGTATCTAGCTATCTTTTAATTGTGTATCTCCCTCATGGGCTGAGCCTTTTTGGAGATAAATATTATAGATTGTAGCAGGAACTGAACAACACATAATTCCGATAAAGTGAGCAGACTTGTATTAAAATATTTGAACATCTCACCACAACTGGTTGCTCTTGTATTGTGCACATCACATCATCATATGATGAAGTACCATAATCTTTTTGCCATTGAGATTCATTTCTAAAGTGATTGTCAAATTCTTCATCATCAATATCACCACGTAGATAGCTCAATGTAGATGGTCGTCGTGCAGAGGAAGCTGATGATGAGGATGATGGGCAGGCCGGCTGTTGCCGGATAACAGGAGTCCTAACAATAGCATTATTGATATTTTGACCAAAGTTAGCAGGCCTAATTGCAAGATTTAAGCCAGCAGCTGGAAGATCTTCCATCTGCTGGCTTAAATCTTGATCATCAATTCGAGAGGACGAAGGGATAGCCACTGCTGGAAGGATGTTAGGTACTGATAGCTCATGAAAGACTGTTCCAATATCATTATTACTGTGCGCAATCTCAAGATTAAGGCCGACATTTGGAAGATCTTCATCATTATCCACTTGAATGGGGGCAGGCGAGGCAGGAGGGGCAGGAGCAGGACGGGTAGGAGCAGGAAGGATAGCCAGCAATGGTGGTTGTTGTCGTAGTAAGAATGATAAAATCTGGTTGGCATACCCCACTTCATTACTTTGGTCAATGCTGCTTGGTTGAGCTTCACTGGCGTCTATTCCAGAGGAAGAGGGGACCACTGAAGGAAGGGCACGTACTACTGATGGTTGATTCAAGGTTGGTTCATTAGAAACAATGATTGGCATCACATCGTCATCGTCAATGAAAATAACATCATTTCTTCCAGATGATGGGGGTGCATTTGCAGGAAGACTTGCAGCAACCATTGCAGGAGGAATGGCAGGTACTGACGGTAGGTTCAAGCTTTGCCTAGCCTGGTTGAAACATCCAACTTCAGCATTTAGGCCATCAGCGCTCATCACTTCTTTATCGTCATCTATTACAGAGGAAGAGGGAACTGGAGCAGGAAGGATAGCAGGAAATGGTTGCTGATATAACACTGGTGCAGGATGGATTGTTGTTTTTCCGTCTGCCATCGTTATCTTTGGCGCGTTAGTCGCTGTAAGTCACCATTTCCATTTCTGTCATCCCTCTCTCCTTGCCTTGTTTTCCTCAACTAAAATGGCGCGAAATTATTCTCACGAATAAAGTACTTCATGTAAGGGATTTTATACCCCCGCAGCGACAGGGCTGATGCCGCTCAGCTGACTTACTTCTCACACCACAGGTTCTGGTTGCTGTTTTCAAAAACATTTTAGTTTCTTTGTTTTTATGGGGGGGGGGGCTCTCTCTCTTGATTAGTTTACCTGCTTAGAGAGCTCTTCCTTTATCAATCAATCAATCTCAACCACAATTATGTGAAGTTTTTTTGTATCCGTAGTGCTGTAGTAGTGTATTTTCCCTATGGTATCTTGTAAATTAGTAGTCGTCTCGTAATTATGTAGAATTGTATTTAGGATTGATCGATAAATAGATTAAACTGAACTGAACTAAACTGAAAACTGACACTGAAATATGTTTATTATCTTCGTGTTCGTAGAATGGTCGTGCATACAGGCGGCATGATTTCTCCTATGCAGTATAAAACAGAGCTTGATTTGAAAACTCAGTAATTTTTCAAACTCATGTGGAGTGGTTGCAAAATTGAATCTCCGATCCAACTGCCTCTTTCAGTCTTTTCATGTTGGATCTTCTTTCTTTTGCAGAGGCACTTGGAAAGTTTTTTCCAATATGGACTGTTTTCGCGAGAAAAATGCAGGTTTTCCTTCCAGCCCCTCCCTCGGGAGAGTAATGTGCTGTTCAGGAGATGGGCTAGTTCTCTCAAAGCCCAAATTGTGTTTATCTGATGTTTATGAGGAAATATTTATGAAAAGGTTAAATATATCTGAAGGGTAGCCAAGCCCCAGCAGCCTTGGGCCTATTTATGAGTGTAGATTTTAAATGTTATAATTACTTTTTCATTTTATAAGACTGCGCTCACATCACATGATGCCGGCACTTTTTGAAAACGGTGAAAAATGTGACGGATGGGCCTCCCGTTCACACGAAAAAGGCACATTTTTTGCCGGCAGATTTTGAAAACGGTAGATTTTGAAAACGGTATCATGTGAACGCTAGCTCAAATTTTGCTACCGTCACATTTTTCACCGTTTTCAAAATGTGCCGGCATCATGTGTACGAATAGATCTGACATAATAAAACAAAAATTTCTATGGCTTCTCGAACAACGTTCTCTTTACCGTACCTCAAAGATTTTACAACAATATTTCATCTCAAAACTTCAGAAGAGGCCTAACATTCTTTATCCAATTAGCTTGTCTAAAGGCCAGCGCAGACCAGGAGACGCTGTTGCGGAAACATTAATAAGAAGGGTGTAGAGGGGGGGGGGCACCGTTAGTCATTTTAGTCAAGTAATAAAGCGTCCAGCTGTCACTAGTCGCGACATTTGGTAGCCTGTTATCCAACCCATCATTCCCGAGGAGCTATTTGCTTTGAAATTTAATAGGTTTAGATAGACACTTCAGTTCCTTTTTGACTGCTTCGTTTCTTCCATTCGTTTGAGAGAAATTTGTCATTGATGAAAATGCCTCAATACTACCGGGTGCGCCAAAAAAACTATGCACGTTTGACAGGCCACAATAAACTGTACACTGGACCAATTTTGAAGATTCATGACTTAATCTTTAGCAAAAAGCCTCAATTAGATTCTAGAATTTTTTGCAAATTTTTCTGTTTTCAGTTTTTAGCGCAAGACGCGAGTTTCTTAACATTCTCGTTCTCGAAAACACTGAAAACGATAAAAAATCTTTTTCGTGGTGATTTGGGATCTAGAAATCGATTAATTAATCGATACAATTAATCGATTTCTAAATCCCAAATCACCGCGAAAAAGTTTTCAATAACATTTCTTGCTTCAAATTAATTCGAACAAAATAATTTTCTTAAAGATTTCGAAAAAAGGTAAGTTTCAATTTTTTGAGACAACAAAAATCGAGCGTTGAACGAAAAATCGAGCGTCACTTCAAAAGTCGAACTTTGATCTAATCAACCAATCAAAGGCTTATTATAGGCACGTGGTCCAACATGATTAAGAAGGTAGCGATCGGATTGGTCGCACTGTGAACGCGGCGCATTAGGCCCAATTAGTCTGTGTTTTGAAGGTGGTTTTGTCATGAGTATCGGTTTTAAGCGAGAAACTAAAACTTGTGTAATCAGTGTAGAGAAGAGGTCAAGGTTTTGCGAAATTTTGCTCCACCCGATACATTATAATCAAAAGGGGCTTTCTGATGGAAGAACGCTCTGGTAAGTACAGGGTGTCCCACAAAATTTGTGCCAAGTTTGCCTGAAGGTTTTGTGAAAAATGGCAAAAGATTCTCGCTAAATTTTTATGATGCTTCTCTTCAGATGTTCAAATAAAGTTTCTGCCATCCCGGTAAAAATCCCTTGACAACGATGGAGCTATGACCTTCAGAAGACCAAATTTGCCTGATAACCGAAACCAGCGGTCGGCCATTTTGTCTTCCTATTTTGCGGCGATAAATAGCTTCATGTGAGGTAAGAAATAGTTTCTGTGAAGTGTAAGAAATTGTCGAGCTCTCTGATGATAATCGGATTTTTCACGAGAGCTATGACATTGGAGGCTGCTGTTTCCTTTCACACATGAAGCCATTTCACTGCAAAATCGTAAGACAAAATGGCCGACCGCTGGTTTGAGTCATCAGGCAAATTTGGTCTCCTGAAATTCATAGCTCCATCATTTTTCGATGGATTTTTGCGGGAATGGGATCAAACATTAATTAAATATCTGAAGAGCAACATCATCCGAAACTTTGGCGAGAATCTTCTGCCATTTTGATGTCATCTGCAGGCAAACGGGGCACAATTCTTTTGGGACACCCTTTATACATTATTTCGTTTTCAGGGTTGCTTTAGTTTCTTTCAAACACGTGTAGAGGTAGACAATAACAGAAACTTGAGATTAGGTGAAAAAATATATTCAATGAATAATTGCAATAACCCTGATCATGCAGACATGTAATTTGCTGATATTTCCAATGGCACACCGGGTGACCCAAAACATGAAACTATCGAAAAACCACCAAAATTTGATTATGTTGCCATCTTAAACGTTTCTTTTGGTTATATGTGACAAAGCTCAAATTGAATTAATTGGAAACTGCAAACTTTATCTGCAGGTTAGCACTTATGGGAATTTCTTCTCTTAAGAGTTAACTACTCCCGATGCACACTCCAAAACTGCAGTAGTTGTTCATAAAAATTTTCTACCTGGTGGGTAATCATTTTTATCCATCCAACCACTCAGTTCGTTCATATGTCTCTCATTAAGATCTTCTATCATCTAGGACTCAAAAAGTTCCAATGAAATTGCAAACAATTGCTTTTGTGTGAGAATTTACGATTTTGTGCAATACTATAGCTTAAAAGACGGTTTTCAAGAAACGACTTCGTGGTCATCGTTTTCCTAAGTAATAAGATAAATATAATTGCGTAAACTAATTCGATCTTTGAGACAAAAGAGCAAGAAGAAATTTTATGATTGGTAGCATGATCAATTTTTGGTGATTTTTGAAAAATGTTCACGTTTTGTTGAGTAACCCATTTCACCAAAATAAGTGATAAATTATTTACAATGAATTTGTAAAACTTTTCCATGAATATCTTTAAAATCATCGAAATAGTAATATAGTTGATCAGATGTAACAAGGCGAGTGTACCTGTGAGGGACCTCACGGGGTCTTCATGACTTCTGATCGCTATGGTGGTAAAAGCAAACCTGCAGGGGTACCGTATGAAGATTTCTTAGCATTTTTTGTGGTATTGAGGAAGTTAAATAAAGATCTTTGGGGTATGAAAGCCTTTTTTCTTCAAGGAACAACTTTCAAGTAAAAATGCAGGAGAATATNTTATCGGCAGGTTATCACTTATGGGAATTTCTTCTCTTAAGAGTTAACTACTCCCGATGCACTCTCCAAAACTGCAGTAGTTGTTCATAAAAATTTTCTACCTGGTGGGTAATCATTTTTATCCATCCAACCACTCAGTTCGTTCATATGTCTCTCATTAAGATCTTCTATCATCTAGGACTCAAAAAGTTCCAATGAAATTGCAAACAATTGCTTTTGTGTGAGAATTTACGATTTTGTGCAATACTATAGCTTAAAAGACGGTTTTCAAGAAACGACTTCGTGGTCATCGTTTTCCTAAGTAATAAGATAAATATAATTGCGTAAACTAATTCGATCTTTGAGACAAAAGAGCAAGAAGAAATTTTATGATTGGTAGCATGATCAATTTTTGGTGATTTTTGAAAAATGTTCACGTTTTGTTGAGTAACCCATTTCACCAAAATAAGTGATAAATTATTTACAACGAATTTGTAAAACTTTTCCATGAATATCTTTAAAATCATCGAAATAGTAATATAGTTGATCAGATGTAACAAGGCGAGTGTACCTGTGAGGGACCTCACGGGGTCTTCATGACTTCTGATCGCTATGGTGGTAAAAGCAAACCTGCAGGGGTACCGTATGAAGATTTCTTAGCATTTTTTGTGGTATTGAGGAAGTTAAATAAAGATCTTTGGGGTATGAAAGCCTTTTTTCTTCAAGGAACAACTTTCAAGTAAAAATGCAGGAGAATATGATTGGCATAACGGCTACCATGAGCCAAATTTTCCACATCGTCTAATGCAACTTAGTGCACTCAAATGGGGGCTTGAATAGACAACAGGGTTTGGCACAACATCATCATGGTCAGTCTGTAATATCAACAGTTTCGTAACTATTGCACACTCAGCCTGCAACTATTTATCAAAGGGACATCGAAGTTAACTTCAAAATACCACAGGGGGCATAGCATTTCAAATGTCATTTGCAACAAGCACAATAAAATCGTTAGCTGGATCGATTTGCTTCCTTCCCGATGCTGTACCCTTCGTATTTCGTTGGACTTGCTTTCACCCGACAACTTATTTGCTTTCAAAATGACAGCTACTGGGTGAGCAGAAACACTTGNGGCACAACATCATCATGGTCAGTCTGTAATATCAACAGTTTCGTAACTATTGCACACTCAGCCTGCAACTATTTATCAAAGGGACATCGAAGTTAACTTCAAAATACCACAGGGGGCATAGCATTTCAAATGTCATTTGCAACAAGCACAATAAAATCGTTAGCTGGATCGATTTGCTTCCTTCCCGATGCTGTACCCTTCGTATTTCGTTGGACTTGCTTTCACCCGACAACTTATTTGCTTTCAAAATGACAGCTACTGGGTGAGCAGAAACACTTGCACCTTGCAAAAATTATGGAAATTAATTGATCTCAAAGATCCTTGCTTTAAGCTATCGATAACATTCTAACTTAAATTCAGAGATACAGGTTTCAAAGCTTATTTCTGGGCCAGCCTGTAAACATTCTTTGCCTCAAAGAAATCAAAGGGGTCTTGAACTCGACGTAATCTATTCACTATTCATCATATTCATTATTCAACGTTTAATAATGCTGTGCAGATGGTAAACATTGACCAAACTTCTCATAGGCCTGAAGAAAACTTTACGCGGTTCTGATATTCTGACAACAGTGATGACGACTAAGTCCAAAACGGGCAAGTTGCTTTTACTTACAGGGTATGTCTAACAGTTCTTCTCCGAATGACACGCAGCTTGCTCCATTAGATCTTGCTAGCTTTTCTCAGATGACCTGTAAAAAGAAAATTTTATAAATCGTGGGTGCCTTAAGGACCCAGTGCTAACCATGATCCTTTGTGACGCCAAAGTCGATTATCCAATGATATGAAAAGTAATTTCTGGCCTAAATTCTGTTCGTCTGCCTTACTTTTCATTCGGCCCAACAGGAATCATGGTTGACAATGTGCCTTTGAAGCTAAGCAATATATCGATTTCCTTGTTGCCCCTCAAAAATAGTGGACTGGAAAAAGATAGCGATTATTAATGGGCCAGTGGGCAAGAGATGTAATTGACCCAAGATTTGTCTGCTTATTATATTGTCTTGTAAACCACATTAGCTGAGTAGAGCCGATTTTGGATTTGATGATCGCTGGTGGCATCGCTTTAAACAATTCCAGAAAAACAAGCATTGTCTCGTTTTGAGCGATTTAAACGGCAATTTCACGCTAAAAGGCTAGCGCGAATCCACATAACTATTGCCGATTTTTTGCAGATTAAAAGACCTACAAAATATGGATTTTCCGAAAACCTTTAGCTCGAGAAACCCTTGCAAAGGAGAAAAATCTAGCGATAAAGATATGTTCCATTAATTCGATGTTTTATATAGTACGCGTAGTTGTGAATAGCATACAAACACTTGTCAATTCCATTCTTTTATACAAAACTTGGCAACGTGCAAAGTGCAGACATAGTGGTGCAGACCACAGGATCTGGTCTTCGGAAGCATCAGAAGATCGATAGTATCTTGCTTGGGTCCTTTTGGAGTTCCAGTACTGGAATGTTGGGATGTGCTAAACAAACTTGATTTTTGTGGATTTTGAGGCGCAGGTTTAACGATCTTATTGATAAACTGTTTTTACCTCTTTCGTGAATTTTTCAGGTATTCTGCTTTCAGGAATATATTGATGGAAAATCAATACGCGCAGATATGGAAATGAACGGAATACTCAGATGTAAGTTCGGCATTGTATAATATGCATATTCCTGTTTGAATACCTATTAAATACTCAAATCGGGAAACTTCTTTGGGACACCCGGTATTTTGTTTAGCGTTGATTTTAAATACTTTGATCAGACGATGTGTTAATTAATTAAAGGGGCTGGGTCATGTAAAGTAAACAAACTTCTTTCGAAACGACGATTTTGCAGTTTTTTTTGACAGGCCATAACACACAGATTTTCCACTATTTTTCTCAAAATGAAAGTGCTGTTTTGAAGATGAACTCTTGAAGTTCAGAGAGAAACAAACGAAACAACCATATGTTGTAAGATTGCAAAGATATTGATGGATTTTTAGAAGTAACTTTATCGTGGATTCACCCCATCCACCAAAATCTGTGCAGAACACAATGGGCGCGTGCGGGCAACAATATAGATTATAAAGATAACAGATTTGTTTACGGTTACGTGACCCAGCCCCTTTAACAAGACATTATTTTTTTCACTTTGTTTCTTTCATTAGACTGGCACATGTTTCTTGGTGTGCTCAAGACAGTCCGGTACCTTGAAGAAAGACATCCACAGCATATTGCGCTTTTTGGTTAAATGTAGTTCAGTGTCACGTGTACGATCTGACACTTTTGTAAAAATCGCTTTTAAGCCTTGAAGGAAATGAAATACATACCGGTTGTCCCAAAATGATGTATTATCGTTTGATTGCTTTTATGTCCATAACCGATGAACCGATTTTCAAAAACTGGTAAAACCACAACCGACATCATAAGATACAATTTAGCCTTCAGGCAATCAAATAAAACAAAGTGTTTGAAAATCGGTTCATTGGTTTTGGACATGTAAGCAATCAAACAATAATACATCATTTTGGGACGCCCGGTATATGCATGTTGCCTTATGTGAAGAGATTACTGATCCCTTTTTCACGCAATTCGAAATAAAGGAATTTTAATAAATCTAATCTTACTTACCGGGCGAATAAAAAGGCCAAACACTGTTTAAAAGACCACTGCTCCCTGGATATCAAGATGATATTATTGGCAAATATATCATTTAATGTAGGATATGTTCAAATCCATTTCAAAATTTACCTTACTGAAATCAGCCAACCCATTCTGAATTTTACGAGGAATTTTCTAAAGAAGGCCTCTTCAAGAAACGTTTAGAATAGGCTTCAAATCACGACCAAAGTTCTGCCTTGAACAATGACTTTCACTTAGCAAGTGTTATCCTATTAGGAGGACGAAAGGGTCATCATTGGGAGCATAGAAACATCATTCCCAGCGACTTTATCCTCCCAAGCGGATACATTGCACTGAAACTTTTGAAGTTATCGCTGTATGGCAGAATTCTTTTGAAAATTCATTCGTGTCTTTAGGCACATTTTGAAGGCATATTTGAAAGAGGCTTTCTCAAGAAAATCCCCATATGCCAGAACGGAGTGACAGATTTTAGTCAGGTAAATTTTAGAATGGATTTGAAAATGTCCATCATTAAATAATATATTTGCCAATATCTTCGCCTAGATATCCAAGGGGCAGCAGCCACGAAATAAAGGATTTTAATAAATCTAATCTTACCTACCGGGTGAATAAAAAGGCCAAACACTGTTTAAAAGACCACTGCTCCCTGGATATCAAGATGATATTATTGGCAAATATGTCATTTAATGTAGGATATGTTCAAATCCATTTCAAAATTTACCTTACTGAAATCAGCCAACCCATTCTGAATTTTACGAGGAATTTGCTAAAGAAGGCCTCTTCAAGGAACGTTTAAAACAGGCTACTAATCACGACCAAAATGTCTGCCTTGAACAATGAATTTCACTTAGCAAGTGTTATCCTATTAGGAGGATGAAAGGGTCATCATTGGGAGCATAGAAACATCATTCCCAGCGATTTTATCCTCCCAAGCGGATAATATGCGCTGAAACTTTTTGAAGTTATCGCTGTATGGCAGAAATCTTTTGAAAATTCATTCGTGTCTTTAGGCACATTTTGAAGGCATATTTGAAAGAGGCTTTCTCAAGAAAATCCCCCATATGCCAGAACGGAGTGACAGATTTTAGCCAGGTAAATTTTAGAATGGATTTGAAAATGTCCATCATTAAATAATATATTTGCCAATATCTTCGCCTAGATATCCAAGGGGCAGCGGCCTTTCAAACGGGATTTGTTTTTATTGACTTATTCGGTATATTTTTTCAATGCTCAGAGAAAATTAGAGGAAAATCAATAATAAATACTTCAGCCTTTCGGTAATTAACAAAACATTGATTCATTCCAATACCTCAAGTATTCACCGTTCAATGAATATTCAATCAAGTGAAATTCTTTTTGGTTCACGAAGTATAAAAGCTGTCTGTCAAGTCTTTTCTTCCAATTATTTTCCTAATTTCACGTGTTTACCCTTTCATTTGTTGATTTACATCCTTTAAGTGTTATGCACCTTAATTCCCGGCAGTGCTTATTTCCTAGAATGAGGTAGCTCAGCTCATTCACAGTGGCATACATATAGCTATTGATAGAATTCCACGGAGTGTCAATGAAGTACTCACATTAATGGCATAAATCCATTGTGTGGCGAAGACAGGAGATCCTTGTGATATATTGGAAGTTCTCGTGAATGTAAACCGCTCTGAAAAATAGAAGGAAGCAGACTGAATAGAATATAATAAGTTCCAAATCTTTACATAGGTGCAAAAAGGTGGTTGCAAAATTCTATAATCTATTTTTTTTTCAATTGAATGACTTGAAAGAAACTTTAACTTCTTATCTAAAATTCTACCGTTGGACTTTTCAGAAATCTTGAATACATTCTTAAATTACGGTGTATTTCATATTTCAACTCATATGAGGATGTGACATCAACAAATAACTAAATCGTAAACCAGAAGAGTAATAGACTTTTGATAGACACAATATTGTAGACATCCATAACTATGGTTTTCTTTGAAATTATTTCATGTTTCATCAAACAGTTTGGAATTACGATGGCTTTAAGTATATTTATAAAATGTTCTTGAATTCTTAAAAGAAGGGAACACTCTTTTCTGAAACTATTCAAGAATTCAGAAAAATCCAACGGTATAATTGAAATAAAAAGTGAACGATGAAGAAGCGGGACAACATTCACAGAGAGCAGGCATCGAGTTAATCTTTTGCGCTTTTCTATTTTTTCAGTTATCTGCTAACTAGTTTCGCCCACAAGGGCATCTTCAGAGCAACGGTATAATAATTATCTATAGCTAAGTAGGAAAGGTTTCTTTGAAGCCATTCAGTTCGAAGAAATAGGTCATAGAATTTTACATCTACCTTTTTTAAAGATTTTGAACTTGTGCAAGGAAGGATACATCTTCTATGTGGTGACTAACTATCAATATTTCTAGGCGGTAAAACGAGGATAAAAAACATGCATTTTCTAGCTTCCTTTACTTTGGGCTAGATAGAAAGCTTTAGTGAAGCTCTGCCTGGTCTTGTGTTGCATCATCAATAAAAACTGCCGCACAGAGGCCTATGTAGCTCCAGACATGTTCAAGTGAAGATAAATTACACCAAGTGATAAAAAATAACAAATCATATCAAAACATCAACACATTAGTTAGTAGCAAAGAAATTAGTTTGTTTCTGTTATGAAATGGGGAGTCGTGTAAACAGGCTGCAAACGACACAGGTGCGGATGAATGCACCATCGTGTGAACAGATCAAGTTTTCGTAGAGGATTGGGTGCATAGCACGGGATCAGTGAGGTAACTTTATCGTCGATATGACAACCTTTACAGCATAACCAAACAGAATAGGCAAGAACAATTTGCAAAATAGTTACCGGGTCACTATTCAAACTCCTAATCGGTAACGTTGATTTTGGGACATCTTTTCGACAAGTTGCTTTCAATTCTCCTCTCATTTGCATGACGTCATCTCTTTGTGCTCGGATTTCGTTACTCAGGAAATCGATCTGCCTTGTGAAATGCTGTTTCTCGGAACAAAGTCTTGAAATCTGCTCTAATGCAACCTTTTGCGCCTGATAAAACATATGCACTGTATCCTACGAGGAAATATTAAATATTGAAAAATAGCAGGAAAATGCTTTTGGAAGTTTGCAATAAAACAATGAAGATTTGTCTTTTAAGTTTCATTATCGGCTATGGCTTCAAGCAACGCTTATAATTTGTGCACTCAACATAATAGCTTTAAAATAAAGTTGTGAAATGTTTAAAAGAGCATTATAAAATTGCTCCATCTCTGAAGCTAGACTTATTCTATGCTAATTATTCCATTTATCATAGATTCTAGCAAAATTGGATAAACCTTGGCTGAAATTT
>REGL01001011.1:37883-54685 GCA_004194395.1 Aurelia aurita complex sp. Pacific
CAGTTAATA
This sequence comes from Aurelia aurita complex sp. Pacific, assembly GCA_004194395.1. Lineage (NCBI taxonomy): Eukaryota > Metazoa > Cnidaria > Scyphozoa > Semaeostomeae > Ulmaridae > Aurelia > Aurelia aurita complex sp. Pacific. The sequence continues at coordinate 37,893 of REGL01001011.1, forward strand.
TTGAATTCAGAGAATACGAATACGAGTTCAGCCTTATGTATCACATCTAAAATGTTGACTGGAAAAATAGGCCGTTTCTTTCTCATGCCATCTGCTTTAATTTGAGCAAGTTCATGGATCTTCTTTTCGACATGAAAACACCGTGGTAAAACAACAACTATCATCTTAAAATGCAATTAAGCCTTTAGGCAATCAAATAAAATAAAGTTTTGAAAATCAGTTCATTGGTTATGGACATGTGAGCAATCAAACAGTAATACATCATTTTGGGACACCCGGTATGCTGATGAGCGTCAATGGCGGACACTTAGGGGGCCAGAGGGTGCGATCGCCTCCCCCCCCCTTAATGTTGGCTAGAAAAAAGCACTTTTGCTTGTCAACAATAGAAATAAACAATGCCTTTAAACGTTTATCGTATGGGCATTTATAGAAAATAATGGCGGAAAGACATCATGTCTACACTACAGTGCTGAACGGTAAACCAGGCCGGAGAAGACCAAGAACAAGATGGAAGGAAAACATGAAGAGATACCTACAGGAACTTAACCTGAGCATTGAAGGTTCAGATAACAGAGAAGAACGGAGGCTGTGGATTCAGGCGACCGACCCTGATTAATTGGGAAAAGTCTAAGGCAAAGCGGAAGAAGAAGATGAAGAAGAAGAAGTGAACACACCTGACATGTTCGCATATCTGGCGTGATGTCGATTCCATCTGCAGCCAAAATCTCATCTGGTAGGACCAACTCTGGCAAAGCAAAATCAAAGTTGTCTGTGCTGCTCATTCTTGCTTGAAGTCTACTTTGCTCAAGAACTGTACCTGTAGCTCTGATATAATTCGTGATAACTTCTCGTTCTCTGCATAAAGACAAAAGAAAGTTGTTTCAGTATTTTTGACCAGGAGCTGCACTGAAGAGCAAATGCTTCGGCAAATAAAATGTACTGATGGGAAAAGGGAGGGCAAAAATTATCAGTATAATTGCAATAGTGTATAAATCCTGAAGATGCAAGCTAATTTAGATAATGATACAAAATTCAAACAACGCATTTACATTGCAATTACCTGGATTTAAATCAAAAATATATTATTGTTAAGAACTCATTCATACTAATAATTAATGCTGAGACGATGATAATATTAAAAAGAGAGACAGTTCCAGAATATTTCATGATGACTCCGGTTACTTATTAGATAATTCTAGAGGAATACAAGACAACTCCAGCAACCCGTTTACGTCTCTATTAATAACAATATGGAATGGTCTTAATGAATACTTCAATGCTCTGTAGGTAATAGTAGCTGTCTCGTTTTTTATAATATCCGTAACTGCTGGCCAATTTAGTTCCTTGATCAAATTTGAGTCATACATCATAGTTGCTATTGGTAACAATTTTTGCAGCTCGATTTTGCAGCCTTTGCTTCGAAATGCTTGAAAAAGGGTTAAGTTGTAAGTGAGGGATAAGTAATTTTCTCACTTAGAGCAACATGCAAATACTATTGATTTCCATCAAGATTCAAAGCTGATTGCTGCAAAAGTGTCAGTCCATAAACGCTGTTGCTTTCTTAAAGATCTGATTCTTAACTCTTGAGAGGAACAACATGTGGAGCAATGAGATTGTTTTTAAGTTGAATCGAGGGTTTTAGGCCTCTTTTCATACATTTCGAAGTCATGAATTTTTGTAAATGAAATTTTACCTATATTTCTAACGCTCACAGAATAGAAGATCGCTAAAATAAATCAGCCTTCCGCTATCAACAAAACTTTAATTTTGTTCAATATCTGAAGTATCTTCCGCGTAATGAATTTCTGAACAGTTGAAGTTCTTATGTCCACCCAGCATATTTTTGTTTGAATATTTGTATGGATATAAATAAAACAACATCTGAGTAGATGTTTCTGCTGTGAATGATCTATTGTAGACTGAAATAGATGGATAATGCATGATCAAAATTGTTAGGCAAATGAAAATACCCACTTTGAGTAAGGCACTTTGAGGGGTGAGTGACCGAGTGGCTTATACAGTTTCGTCAGGTGACTGAAGTTAAGCTCAGTCGAGTGAGATCAAACTCCTCGGAGGCTTGACCTCGCAACTCACTTCGCCGTCCTTCGGAAGGGACGTTAAACTAGGGGTCCCATGCCTGGATGTGGCATGCATAGTTGGCTTAAGTTAGCTTTTTAAGTAACTAGAAATACTTCCTGCTCACTCAAAATGAATTACTGAAACAAAAACCAGGAGGTACAAAACTTGTACCGGTGTCCCAAAAAAAGTACTCCCGTTTGAAAACTCACTAAAATTTGATTACACGGCCGATCTTCAATTTTCTTTTTTTAGTTAAATAGAAGAAGGACCAAGGTATTTTCCAAAATATAGCCTATCTTTTAATTGGCTTAAAAATTAGCAAATCTAGTTCTTTTTAGGGCTACCTGGTTTTGAATCATACTGCAGAAAACCACTGCTGATCGCCGGATCAATTTCTTTGTGCATACAAAGCTTCTAATTTGGTCATAAATGACAACAAGAAATGCGCACTATCATTGGAGACTAAACTGATGATAAAAAATCTGAAGATTTTGACTCTTAGGCAAGATTGAGTACTTTTCTTAACAACCATAGCTCATAATATGGTTTTTCAACATGTCATTTTTCTACCTTCCTGTAACAAAAGCAAACATTTGATCATCCCTGAATTTTTTTGAGTCTTTGAAAAACAACTCAAATGGAAAACTTTATCAAAGGTTTGATAATCAATTTTCGGTGATTTTTCAAACCGGATTATTGTTTGGGACACCAGGTAGTACTAAACAATGGATGGTTACCTTGAGATTCTGTTAAACGATCGTTGTAAGTTCTCTAGATTTTGTTGTGCAATATTTCTGTCAGTTGCAGCCAATTCAGTCTCTTTTCGCAATGATCTGATCGCTTCATCTCGCTTGCTAATTTCGTGTTTTGCGCTGTGAAGGGTTTTTAGCGTCTCTGCTATTGTTGTATCTTTAACAATACCTTGTTCTGAGTGAACTTCAAGTCTGAAATAAGAGCAGATCATTACATGATTTCAAAATTTCAAAACCAACTCGAGACGATACAGACTGATTGTAGTGAAACTTCATTCTACATCCACGCCAATTCAATTCAATTTTATTTGTAAAATACAAGCTAATATAAAAATAGAAAACTTCTTCAAATATTTGTATTCTACGCGACCTAAGAAAAGCAAATCTTATCTAGCTTGGGCAGCAAAAAATAAAGTTTTGAAAGACTATATGCTAATACAATGCAACTACANAACAATACCTTGTTCTGAGTGAACTTCAAGTCTGAAATAAGAACAGAGCATTACATGATTTCAAAATTTCAAAACCAGCTCGAGACGATACAGACTGATTGTAGTGAAACTTCATTCTACATTCACGCCAATTCAATTCAATTTTATTTGTAAAATACAAGCTAATATAAAAATAGAAAACTTCTTCAAATATTTGTATTCTACGCGACCCAAGAAAAGCAAATCTTATCTAGCTTGGGCAGCAACAAATAAAGTTTTGAAAGACTATATGCTAATACAATGCAACTACAACTTTTTTAACTATAAGATTAATAAGGAATAGCTACTTGAAATACATATGAATCAACTGTATGGTGACTATCATCAGTTTTTTTTTCTTAACTTTTTATCATTTAACCAAGCTGAGTGGCAGTCAGATTGGTATTGATCACTGACACTTTTCTTTAGTTTGATTGCGAGCTTTGTCAGGTTTTAAATGCTTTTTGAGTGAGGAAAGTAAAGCATTTCACAGACGAGCCCCTTTGTTTCGCATCATTTGTCACCCCATCTTTTGTTTGCCTTATGAATTTGATAATGTTTACTTTGACGAGTGTCGTATTTATGTAAATTTTCATTTGCTACGAAGTAATTTTGAAATACAGTTGGAAGTTTATCATTGTTATAATGAACATGTTGCATGAATTTTAAAATTTGGAATTCGTATAAGTCAGTTACTTTAAGAAATTTAGCTTCTTTATGAAGTGCGTTAGTTGGATATCTATAATCTTTAAATTGAAGTATTCGTAGAATCTTGTTTTGTAAACTTGAAGTTCTGAGACTTAGCCGCAGCACTGCCGTAAGTTTCGAACGCATAGGCTATCTTGACAAAACTAGTGCGTCGTAGAGGGTTGTTAAGCAAGCTTTTTGGCACATAACAACGCAGCTTAGAAAACATGGAAGTATATTTAATTATGTCGCTTTTAATCTTATTAATTTGCTTTTCCCAGGAAAGTTCCAGTATCACACCAAGGTACTTAGTGTCATCAGATTGGTTTAGAATATCTCCCATTTTTATTTTGTGTGTTTCATTTGCACTTGCACGCTTATTTGACGAAGAACGAATAAGGTAATAATTTTCAGGCAATAATTTACAGATACAGTGTGTCCCAAAAAACATGTATGCTGTTTGAATGGTTACTGTGGAGGAGCCATAAATCCAACTTGACTTATTTTCAAATCTTTAATAGATGAGATTTCAACTTAGAGTTTGGCACCAAGTTTAAGCAAATCTGATCAGTGGTTGCTGATTTATTGAGGAAGAAAGTAAAAATCAGTGGTTGTTTCAAAACCAGAACATTTTATTTCCATACTGAACCTTATAACTTGAATTTTAGCATCAAATGGACTTAAACTTTGCAGTTATGTCAGGAAACACATTTGGGAGTAATTAATGACCACATTACTCAAGGATATTGACCAGGCAGCCTGCTCAACGCAATATTCTTGGTTTAAAACGACTTTATCACTTTTGAGAAGCAAAATAACTGATGGACGCATGTCATGGCCTGCGCACTTGTGTTCACAGTCACCATTTCTAGCAACCCTAGCTAGCTATGTTCAATATTCTTAGTTATCACAAAATCCAATTCATGACTATCTGTTTCACTTGTGAACATCAGAAAACCGGACTATTGTTTTTTTCAATCGATTTCTTTGATTTTAACATAATGAATCCTCTGGTTTTGAGGCAGCCAAGGATTTTGATTTTCTTTCTCCATAAATCAGCAGCTACTTATCGGATTTATTCAAACTTGATGTCAAACTTTAAGTTGAAGTCTCTTCTATTAAAAATCTTAAGAGCGGAAAAATTTGATTTATGGCTGCTCCGCAGCAGCCACTCAAACAGTGCACATGTTTTTTGGGACAACCTGTACATATCACTACAACTCTTTTGGAACACCCGAGAGGAATCATGTAAATATAAGACTAACCTCTGTTCGATATCCTCCAGCTGCTTGGTGTGTTCTGCAAGCAGTTGCTGAGCTTGGCGCTCCTTTTTCAGTGCCACACTTAAATCTCCGCAAACTGCCTCATATTTTTCAATTCCAACGGTATCTCTCAAACAACATCGTAGCTCATCAAACCTCCTACGCAAAGACTTTTCTTCGTGCATCCATTGACCTTTTGATTCTCTTTCTGATGAAAGCAGTTTTTCGATGTCATCTCTCTCTTCCTTCAGTCTAATGACGTCATGCCTCTGACACTTTCGGTCAAGTTCTGTCGCATGGAGCCGTTTGATGAATGAAAGGATCTGGCTGTTCATCAGGTCCATAATGGTCTGAAATAAGAATTTAAAATATGCTTGATCGAATCGCTATTGCATCTTCCTCTTTATCTAATGGCTTAAAGGGAATCGACACAGTTAAAAGTTGGCCTGGGCCAAGTTAAATGAATAATCTATTGTATTTGATGACTTTGACATTTGCTGTTTCATTATGTGGTTAAAGAAACACTGGATTTGTGGGCGTTTCTTTGGCCTTTTTATCGCAGCTACGATATACCGGGTGTCCCAAAAAAAAGTACTCCGGTTTAAAAAATCACCAAAAATCAATTACCAAACCTCTGATAAAATTTTCTTTTTCAGTTGCTTTGTGAAGGACCCAAAAAATATTTCTAGATTATAAAAGTTTTGCTTTTGATACAACAAGGTAGAAAAATTACCGATTGAAATACCTTATTTTGAGCTATAGTTTTCAAGCAAAATACTCAATCGTGCCTAAGAGTTAAAATTTTCAGAGTTTATAAAATCATTAAGTCTCTGATGATAGTGCGCATTTCTCTCTGTCATTCATGACCAAATTAGAAGCTTTACATGCAAAAAAAATTTGATCTGGCAATCACCAGTGATTTTTTGCAGTATGATTCAAAACCAGGTAACTCCAAAAAGAGCTGAATTTGCTAATTTTTAAACTAATCACTAAATTTGCTATTTCTGGGAAAATAATTTGGTCCTTGATCTACTAGACAAAAAAAATAAATTTTAAGATCGGTTATATAATCAAATTATGGTGATTTTTAAAACGGGAGTACTTTTTTTTGGGACACCCGGTATAAGTATATTCCCCTTTTCACAGGAACTTCAGGCCCTCTGCTATAGCACAAAATTACGCTAAAGATAGCAACGAGAAACTTTAAAGGGGTGGACTGCATTCGAATTAAGAATCTTTAACGATTCTCACGATTCTATAGAGATTTGATTAAAGAGCCCAATGCATCTTGGCAAAAAGCTCCTTTCCGCGATCTTTAGTGAAGTCGTGTATTATGTCTTGTAAAGTTTTGTTTGATATCTTGATTTTTTTTAAATTACAGTGTGTTTATGTTCAGCCAGCTTTTTAGGATGTGACGTCATCATATTGCTGCATCGTAACCCAGAATAATGATACATTTCTGCGTACTGCCATATTTTAGATTTAAATCAACTGTGTTTTCCTTGATAATTGTACCATTCTTCCTTCATCAATCTAGGCTTTACGATGATTTAAATTCTTCTATGAATTTTTCATGAATTTTTTCGATAATACGACAAACCCTGTAATTCAGATAATTATCAAGATATTAAAAATGTTCAATATACAACTATGCCAAACTACTAGACTAATGACTTTTCGTCCCTTGTTTCCCTGCGTTCTTCAATTTGCTGATATCACTTGCTCAATAGGGAATCATACCATTACTCTTAAAAATTGGGCCCTTTGTTTCAAAATGACCTAAACTAGCGGGAGTTCTCGTACATTCAGCAAAATCGCTTCAAAGTCTGGTTTAAATATCTTCAAGATTGAAAAGCAAACTTTTAGTACAAAGAGTAATGTTTTCCTGACCTACTCATCACAAAATATACACCTTTCAAGCAGTAATGTTCCTCTGTAGAAACAAAATAGACCCATCGCAGCAACGAGAACTCTTGGCCGTATCAACCGTTTTTTTGTATGCAACAACAACAACTGTCTAAATAGCGCCTCCTTACTGGTTGAAAACAAAATTCTAAATTCTAGTAAATACGGAACCACTCTATATGTGCCTAAATGGGGCCCACTTAACAGCAAATCAAAGAACGCAGGGAAAGAAGGGACGAAAATTCATAAGTCTACCAAACTAACCGAAGTTCTTCTTCGGTTAGTTTGAATCTAGTATATTATCCAGTAGTTTTCAAATCGTTCGAAGTATAGTTGTATTTAGTTTAACGTTGCGTGTCTTTACATATTGGCCATGGGGCAGTCATTGTCTTTCGCGCCCCATGGTATCGTCCCCGTAGTGTTGTATAGTAATTAGAAAAGTATACCGGGTGACCCAGAAAAAAGTGACCCAACGCAATCTGTTATAGGGAAAAAAGTAAGTAGCAGATTGAAATATTTCAAACGTTGTTCTGTAGCTAAAAGACCAGCCTACATTATGAGTATTTTTTGCAATTTTTTTGGGCACGGGAAAGTTCCCAAATTAAGGATTTTGAGGAAAAGGGCAGGCTTGAAATTCTCAAAAAGTCGTCAAAAACAGGGGATCGATTTGAAGCCATTTCAATCTTCAAAACAACGAGGAGCGTGTTTCATTCTGCCTGAGAATATTTTCAAGTACCTAGGGACTATAAACTTGCTCTGAAGACTTCCGACTGGGTTACCTATTCCCAGGTTGAAATGAAACACGCTCCTCGTTGTTTTGAAGATTTGAAATGGCTGTAAATCGATCCCCTGTTTTTGACGACTTTTTGAGAATTTCAGGCATGCTCTTTTCCTCGAAATCCTTAATTTTTGAAATTTACCGTGCCGAAAAAAATTGCGAAAAATACTCATAGGATAGGCTTGTCTTTTAGCGACAGAACAACGTTGGAAGCATTTCAATCGGCCACTTACTTAATTTTCTGTAACAGATTGCGTTGGGTCACTTTTTTCTGGGTCACCCGGTAGTAAAATGTAAGATTTATTGTAAGATTTTAATATGAATAAAAAAAAAGTTCTTCTTGAGCTCTTAAATCAAAAGGAATGTGCAATAACTATTTGTGCAATTTTCGTTTTAAAAATCAGACACATGTGTTGTATGTACAAGCTGAATCAAACTTAGAAAGGCGTTTGAGATGAATAAAAAAAAGGTTCTTCTTGAGCTCTTAAATCAAAACATACAGTTCAAATCCTTACTGTTTGCTGAAGCACGCGTAAATCATCCAATTTCACGGTGCTCAGCCAATCAAATCGCCTCTTTCTAACCACGTGATATCAAATCAGTCGTTCGAAGGGAATTCTTGAGTACCCTCACGAAAATTGAAATGGCTACTAAGTTACAATAATTACATGGAATTTTTTTTGAAAAATCGGTAGAAGTGATGCCCCTCTGCAGTTTGTAGTGTACGTGGGCAAATATCTCATTTGGAGGCGAAATTGTATTCATTTTCAGGTCGAAGAATATTGACTTTCGTTAAATCATTGATAAAATTCGCTACAAATAAGATATAAGGATAAAAATCTCAGCGATTATGGATATTGCCCTAAGAAATAGCCCAAACATTTTCCCTTCTTTTACATATCAAAATCGAAGGCGATTTTCAGCGACATCTGTCAGAAATGTCACTTGGGCCTAGGCTTCTCACTGATTAAACCTCATACGTTGGCCCCAATAAGGCTTAGTTTGTATTCTTGAGCTAAACGATTCACTTACCAATGACTCTAGCATCAATTTGACTTCATTTTCAATTTAATGTCTTCAAATTTTGTTCAAAAACATCCAATCTTGAGCAATTTCTGCAAATTTGTTTCGTTCCGTAATTCTCTGCAAGCTCAAGTAACCTGCTCAAATCTCGCAATCGCTAGGTTGTTGTGATACAAAGTAACGCGATTCGACACAGTTGATGCACTCATGAACAGTTTTGGCACGTCTGTCTTTCTCAATTAATTCAAATTGAAACAAAAGGGATAAAACACTTTTTGGCTGTTTGGGTCATTAATGAATAGGTTTTACACAAAACAGCAAAGCAAGAAACAGTGTTGAAAGCAGCTTTGTCGAATCTATTCTTGAATCAATGCAATCAAACAAAAGGAACAAAGCTGTAAACGTGCAGCGCAAAAAACAATTTGTCTGTCGTTTTGTGGAAAATCTATTCATTAATTACCCAAACAGCCAAATAGTGTTTTATCCCTTTTGTTTCAACGGAACGAAAATAATTTGCAGAAATTGCTCAAGATTGGATGTTTTTGAACAAAATTTGGAGATATTAAATTGAAAATGAAGTCAAATTGATGCTGGAGTTATTGGTAAGTGAATCGTTTAGCTCAAGAATACAAACTAAGCCTTATTGGGGCCAACGTATGAGGTTTAATCGGTGAGAAGCTTAGGCCCAAATGACATTTCTGACAGAGATCGCTGAATATCGCCTGCGATTTTGATATGTAAAAGAAGAGAAAGTGTTTGGGTTATTTCTTAGGGCACTATCCATGATCGCTGAGATTTTTATCCTTATATCTTATTTATAGCGAATTTTATCAATGATTTAACGAAGGTCAATATTCGTCGACCGGAAAATGAATACAGTTTCGGCTCCAAATGAGATATTTGTCCACGCACGCTACAAACTGCTGAGGGGCATCCCTTCTACCGATTTTTCAAAAAAAATTCCATGTAATTATTGTAACTTAGTAGCCATTTTAATTTTCTTGAGGGTACTCAAGAATTCCCTTCGAACGACTGATTTGATATCACGTGGTTAGAAAGAGGCGATTTGAATGGCTGAGCACCATAAAATTGGATGATTTCCGCGTGCTTCAGCAACCAGTAAGGATTTGAACTGTATGTTTTAAATCAAAAGGAAGATGCAATAACTATTTGTGCAATTTTTGTTTTAAAGATCAGACACATGTGTTGTATGTACAAGCTGAATCAAACTTAGAAAGGCGTTTGAGATGGATGATAACTAAATATATTGAAATGAATCAAAATTTACTTGATAGCTCGAGGCAAAATGATATTTCGTGATCTTGCCTACTCTTTTTCAAAGTTTGGGAACTATAGATGAATTTGAATTCACGAAAAACCTTGACTTCAAAATACATGGAAATTCACTTTAAGCAATATACGAGTACATGGCATGTATCCGAAGAGTTACGAAAGAATCTTTATGAAAGCAATTACGTATATGACATAATGCATTCGTAAACACTCTGCTTGTATTGCTTAAAGCGATGACCGTCTCTATGGATTTATGAAAGGCTTTAGTTGATCAAGGCATTTTGAATTCTTGGAGTTCTGACAAATTCAATCTTACCGATATCTAAGTGCTCAGACGAATAAAGAAAAATCACAAGAACCGAACTCTGATTCCATCTAAGTTATAAAATTGTCTTCATAATAGGAATTTTCAAAGGCCAAAAACTTTTTGGTAAACCCGGTGTTAAGAAGATTCTTCACAGATTGCAAAAGCAGAATGAATTACAAAGATACGGCAACTCTATTAATTGACTGAAGGACAATTTCATGATTTTAAGATAAATGCCCAGAAGTATGCCGGAGGTATGTGGGTATCAGAAAATCGGCTCTAGTGTAGCTAGTGACCCGTCAAATTTGAATAAACTACCAACTGATATCATTTCGCTAAAAATCATTTGTCATCCGACGACAAACCGATATCCTGAATTTGAGTTACCTGTCATAAATGAGTGGAATAATTCCACCGTTTGAGTACTGTTTGTTTCAGCAATATAAATATGAGTTATTGTGGAGGAGTAGAAGCTACGAAATCATGTAATTAGTCTGAAACATACCGCAGATGAAGTGTAGAACTGGTCCTTCCACTTGTCGTTGTTTCTCCTAAGAAGTGCTCGAAGGCCAAGTCGCAACTGACTGGCCAGCGAATCACAAGAGGTACTGCCAGTGCAATATATCGATGAAGGAAGTTCTGCTTGTATCCCTTTGACCAGTTTCAAATACGAATTCTTTGCAGCCTCCGTTATCCACGACTTTGCTCTGTGACCGTGCTCAGTAGCTCCTGTTTCCTCATCAGCAGAGTCTAAAAAGATGAAGTAATACAGTCTCCTTTGTACGTAAATGGCTCTACAGTAGCAAAAAAACCAAGACCGGATCATAGAAAGCATCCTGGGGGCACAACACTTCGAGGGCTCTTTTTTCACAACACTAAAAGTCCAATAGATGCACCTCCCGAAACAAAAAGGGCATTTTTTCGCTATGATTACACAATTTAGGGGGCACAACCTCCTAGTGCCCCCAGTTTCTACGTCTCGGACCTAACATGGTCAAGACAAACTTGGACAAATATTAATGTGCTTCCTGGCACAAAGGTAAAGTTGAAGTCCACTTGATAAAAAACATTCAAGTTACAAGGTTCAGTACAGAGATAGAATTTTCATAATGACACCTTTTTGTCATCCTAACAACAAATGGCCCGCCAAGTCTTTATAAGGAGTCTGGGAATCAGTGATAAGGTGCCTGAATCGATCCCGTGTCAACGCAACATAATTTGGGATCGATCCAGTGTAAACAACTGCAAAACTTTTTCATTTCATTTTAAATTCTGTATACAGGGTGAAAACATTCAGTTGTTAATCAAAAATTGTTTTACAATGTGCCCTGTTAAAAAAGGAAAACAATAATAATAACAATAAATCAATCAATCAATAAATAACTATCTGATACTACTTACTACATTTTCAGATGAGTTACAAAAGTAAACCTATTTTTAATTAGTCCTATCGAAAAGAAAATCTATAGCCTATCCCACATTACACTTCAGGCAAAAAGCTTTCCGTGAATGGAATGATGGCAAGTTTTGGGTAGGTGGATCGATCCAGTTTTCTCTCGTGTAAACGGGGTCTGTAAATCAGAAATACGTCTTACCCTGTGACAAGATATCTCCACTTCCACTCCTCGTCCTGGTAAATTTCTTCAGCCTCTCTACTAAAGTTTTTGTTGAATGGCAAACAGCAGATGAGAGATTTTGACTTGTAAGCCAGTCCACTCCAGTTGCTTCGTCATACAAGGTTAGATTTTTGTCATTTATACCTTAAAGAAGGAAAAAATAATCCACTTTAAGTGCATTTCTATAATTCCAAGTGTGCCAAAATTCTGAACGCTCAGAATTCAAAATTCTGAATAGCCTTCTGAAAATAAAGGTAATCTTTCCGCAACAAAAAATACTGAGTCCAACATAGCAATAANAAAAAAGGAAAACAATAATAATAACAATAAATCAATCAATCAATAAATAACTATCTGATACTACTTACTACATTTTCAGATGAGTTACAAAAGTAAACCTATTTTTAATTAGTCCTATCGAAAAGAAAATCTATAGCCTATCCCACATTACACTTCAGGCAAAAAGCTTTCCGTGAATGGAATGATGGCAAGTTTTGGGTAGGTGGATCGATCCAGTTTTCTCTCGTGTAAACGGGGTCTGTAAATCAGAAATACGTCTTACCCTGTGACAAGATATCTCCACTTCCACTCCTCGTCCTGGTAAATTTCTTCAGCCTCTCTACTAAAGTTTTTGTTGAATGGCAAACAGCAGATGAGAGATTTTGACTTGTAAGCCAGTCCACTCCAGTTGCTTCGTCATACAAGGTTAGATTTTTGTCATTTATACCTTAAAGAAGGAAAAAATAATCCACTTTAAGTGCATTTCTATAATTCCAAGTGTGCCAAAATTCTGAACGCTCAGAATTCAAAATTCTGAATAGCCTTCTGAAAATAAAGGTAATCTTTCCGCAACAAAAAATACTGAGTCCAACATAGCAATAACGAGCAATAATTTCTATATGAAGGATATTTAAAACAGCACAGAACATCGATACCAAGCATATCAGGACGTGCCCTTCGTCAGTGGTGGTACTTGAAGCAAATACAGACATGTGACTCAGCTCTTTATTGAACCTTTTTGCCGTAAATGTTTTCAAAAGTTCATTGACTACACAAAACAAATTTGTCATATAGTTTACTATCAAAGGGTTCTGTCAGAAGGGCAACCTATTGAGAATTTGGTAGGTCTGCTAGCATATCACTGTGTGCTGATGATAAGCAGTTCAAGAAAACCACTAGACTGATTACGTAAGTCCCTTGTAGCCCTGCGGTAAACAACTCAACAGGGACTCATAACGAAACAGCGAAAAATATGACCCCAATTTGTGCATTCATCAATCGAATCATGATAGAGTAATTGTCTTGGCCTTTCTCGACCAGCACTACTCAGAAATTAAATACGATAAAAATCATGTTTAGCAGGGAGCTAACCTAAAAACTCGCTACAAAAACATAGAAGAAAGCTCCTCATTTCACATGCTGAGTAAAATAAGTTTGTGATTCGACGATGTCCATGCTTTCACAATTGGAGGCTTATAGCGAAATTTCAGCCAGCTTCCGCTGCAGGCCTAATCAACTGGATGAATCGACTCGAAATTACAAAACCATTGTTTTCCTGTGTGAAGGCCTTAATACGGTTTCAAGGTAATATCATGACTCTCTGTTGACCGCATTGATATCGTCGAGCTGAAGGTAAAGTGAAGGTGCGGTTTATTAGCGCCAAGCGCCGGGATCACGGAAGTAACTAACCGCTGATCGAGTCCGCGACCCCTTGTCATGACGCTTAAGTGGTGGGGCCCTACCGGCTATCAACCCTGTCCGCCTGACTGTTCTGGCTGTAAAGTTTGAAGATTCCATTAATGCGCCACAACACCACTGCGCCATTAATCAAGACAAAGAGCACAGGGAATCAAGGGACTCAAGAAACAAGTCTAGAAAACTACCAGGTATGGATAATGAAAAATTATGCAGGTATGACATAAGCATAGCACTTGCACGTTTGCCCTGGAAGAATTTGCACAATGAATTGTCCATCGACCATGGATTAATCAATTAATCGATGAGTTCAGAATAATTGATTAATCGACTACAGGTACAGGTAATAATCTACTTTGCTAAAATAATCGAGTTTGAGTCAATAATCAATCTTCATTCGATTATGAGAAAATTATTGATTTTCATTGACCATCTTGAAAAGTTATCAACTATCATCTTGCCAAGATCAAAGTGATCATCTTGTCATTGAAGATAGTGATAAACTATTCGATCATTCTCTCTCTAATGGCTTTTTTTCTGAAATTTTGTTCTATTTTTACAATTGTTTGTTCCTGCCTTGCATTCTAAGCCATTCGATTAATTGATTAATCGGCAGTTTTGCATACGATTAATCGATTAGTAAAATCATGATCGATAGACAGGCTTGGGGGAATTTTAATTGCAATTCTGGAATTCTGTACCAAACGGAAAATGTTATATCAGTCACGTAATGAAAATAAGGTGTCCATACCGTGGGCGATAGGAAAAGCGGTGGTTGTTTCTGTAACAGCTTTATTGCTCCCAGTGTCCCTATGCCCTTGAACGTTATTGTTGTTGCATCAGGTCACTCTAATTTGACGGACACAGGGATGAGCCGGACACAGGGAAACTGGGAGAAACAACAACTACCGCTTTTCGTATTGCTCATGTCCATACCTTCAAAAGGAGCTCTTTGATGGCTCTTAGATGAAAGTACAATCATGCTACTTCTCCCAACAGCAGGTGTAGTAGTTCTAACATTCAAATGTTCGCTTCTATATACTGCATGATAATGAAATCTGTTCACGGCTAAAATTGCAATGACTAATTTTCGGAATCGCAGAATAGCTGGCATCGTGATGCTGTGACTTTTCGATTTTGCATGTCGTCTTAAATTTCCATTCTTTTCTTCCATTTCTGATTTCAATAAATTAGCTAGGTGGCAAACTTGTTGTCTAATACCAATCAAATCTCTCAGCATTTTCATCAAAATACCCCGCTCCGCAATGAGACTTTCAATTTTCCAATAAGTTGGCAACATCGATCCAGACAGAAGAGCAAGTCCAGCAAGCAAGCATTGCTTCTCATTTTGTGATTCTTTTAACAACTTTCTAAATTTAGAATTTTTCATTTGAATTTCATCTTTTGTCTGTTTAGTTTCGTCCAACCTTGCCCAAGCCTCGTCTAAGTGCAGTTTTGATTTCTAGGACAAAATAACACAATTTAACAGATAAGTCAAAAATGATTAGTCTGCGGTAAGACCCACCTCAATGGGGGAGGCAATAAGACATATTCTACATCCCCAGTTGAGATCAGCGTCGCCACAGACTATACAAAGAATCGGCATTTGATGAAAACTACAATAGTGAATTATGCACCATCTTGAATAATAGCAAATAGTCAAGATCCGTAATATATGTAACAATATTTTGGTGATTTTCAAACTGCTGTAACATAAGAGCTCCATTTAGCCCCTCTCTATCAAGCCCCTTTTCTAATAAGCTCCACTTTTCTAAACCAAATCTGAAATAACCCCCTCTTGGTTAAGCCCCCCTAATTCATATATCAAATACCAGAATGCACTAAAGATTTTCCAGTTATTTAGCTACTTGTCATTTTATTTTGTGCATAAAACCCTCTCTCTAATAAGCCCGCCCCCCCCCTAAGCCCCTTCTTTTTTAAGCCCTCTCTCTGGAGCTCTGAAAAACAAAATCCGGTATCCGTTTTTGGCAGAAAGTCATATCTTCTTGACATCTAGCCTGTGTTTTCAATTCACAAAAGGAAGACTCCACACAGGCTATTTGACACTTTGAAAAATTATGACAAACTTACATCGGCTCTTCCTTTCACATCTTTGAGCATTGCTTTAAAATGTTCTTCCATTTCCAATTGTTTTTTCCTCCACTCTTTTTCTCTCTCTTTCGTTGAATTTGAAACCTTTGAACAATACATCTGAAATTACATTCTTATCTAATCAAATGATTAATGAAAGCAGACTCTGGAACAGTAATCTTTGCGCTAATTTAAAGGTCCCAAATCTTTCATATCAAACTTTTATCCATCCAAAAATTAAAATCACCATGATGCATTATAGCCTACATCTAATTTCCTTAAGGTAACTCTGCCTTCCGCTCTAGTGCACAGCGAGATTCCTTTTCGCAAAACCACTCTCCTCAGAAAACAGTTAATTTCTCCAATATTATTCGGTCTATCGAAAAGCGGTAAAAAGGATGTTGTTCTGTATAATCTGGGCAATCGAAAGATGTATAAATCGCAATGTTTCCGTCAACCCTGGCTTCGCAAATCCTTGCTCAAATCTTTTTGCTGATTTCAGAAAAGTGGATTTACCTCCAAAACTACTCGAAAAAGTTTCGATTTTTTTTCGCTCCATCATTAGCTAAGTAGTTGATCTACAACTTTGCCAAGTCTGATTGAAAAAGCTAGGCTAGATTTCCTGCAATCGAATTTTACATTTCTGTTTACTTTTCGACATCGAAGGGGAAAACGTTGGTCAACAGTTTAGCCCATGCAGAACTATTTGAACGCCCGTAGAATGTTTTTGCAAAAAGATTAGTTCTTGATCTGAGATCTATGCTCATTGTGGACTCTAAAAAGAAATTGATAATCTGTGAATGCTTACGAAAGTCTCGAAAGACACCCAAAGCAT
>REGL01001011.1:59808-79693 GCA_004194395.1 Aurelia aurita complex sp. Pacific
TTCTCATGGATCATGGATCATGGACCCAACAACAACGAATTTGTGCAAGAGGAGGTGCTTTCATAGCTTTCCACCAACCACTACTGATGAATGTATGCATCTCGGCTACATTTCTCAGCATAAGCATTCCTACAATTATGTCTCCGTTATTCTGAACTGTAGTTCTTTCTTTCATTTGTCGCACAATAGGTCATCGCATCATCTAGATCTGGACCAAGCACAACAAGAATTCTGAAGTTTATTACAGTACATATTCAAGATATTCACAAACTGACTTCCAAACACTGAATATATGTCATTGGCAATATGTTATATTCAGACTAATTTATGCCTTATTGTCTATCATCCTGCTTCCTTGCTCTCCAAGACGATGGAAATATTTCTTTGATAAAGTGGTATATTTGAACCAGTTATGCCTTATTGTCTCTCATCTGATTATACCCTCCTAATACATCAATAACTCCAGTAACATTTAGGCAAGTTGACGGCTACTGTCCTCGCCATTTGGCTTCCCAGAAAAATATCTTCTCGGTATGCCAAAAAGTTATTTGCTTCTTACTTTTTGTGTCGTATGTAGAGTGGCTTTAACGTCTTCAATCTACGATCAGAAATAATATGATTAAATAATAGGCCTATAATGCAAAAACTATCAACTCGCGTTGAAGATTACAAACTCCATTGCTTGACTTGGGCTGTAACATAACTTTGGGAAATATTTCATACTCTACAATACACGATTTATCCCTCAAATTCACCAACAATTGTTTTTGCCGGGCTTTTGCTAAATTATACTTGGATAGCTCTATCTGCTGCATTTTCCAACTATTACAACGGTGATAAACTGTTTGGCATCTTGGTTCTTGCCTGATGGTGAGAAGGGAGGCGATACAGTGTGAATATTCTTTTCAATCAATGCTAGGGACAAAAAGTAAGAAACTCCTAAGAGAAGGAAAGCACCCAACTCTAAGAGAAAACAGCAAAAAAATAAAAGTGAAACCGAGAGGCGATGAACTCTTTCTTTCCAATTGTACAACTTTCAGAAATCCAACTTCTGTCATCATGTACTTCGGATTTAGGCCTCTGAAGTAAAACTCACTCATCTTAAACAAGGAAAAATTGATGGTTCTCAGGCGTCTAAATGAAGGAGGTTTCGCCGTGGCCTGTGGAATATTGGGTAAAATATAGCGCATGGAAAAGAATACTTTGTTCCTAGGATCCAAGATGAAGCTCTGGCTGGCTTTGACGTCCTGGTTCGCAAACTCTCTCTATTTAAGCTGAGAATGCGCTTTCTAACGAACGGTCCAATCTCTCTATTTATATTTTAAGATCTGGCTACATAATTTTGCAACACGATTTAGGCTTTAGGCTATGACAATAGCAACAAGATATAGTACTTGAAATATAGCTAGCTTCTCTGTTTCATCCTTTCCTAAAACTTCACATAGATCTGACTAGCAATCCTTGAAACTAACCTCGTGCTCTTGCCTTCTGGCTCATAGAAATATAAAATCAAACTTTATTTCAATCTAAAGTTGTCTTAAATCTAGTTGACATGCGCTCCCAAAAATTATTCCAAGAAACTAGTCAAGATTCATCTTGATTTGAGAGTTAAGCTACGCATTCAGTTGTCAGCACGATTGTGGAAAGTTTTTATTCTAATGAAAGCAATTACTGACTACAGATGCCTTGAAGTGATTTTGAGCCAAATCATTTATTAGAAGATTCGATTACCTCTAAGCGCAAATGATGATGCCTGTCCTTCTGATCCCCAACTTTCTTAGATAATCTATTTGACTGTTCTTCATGGTGTAGTAAGTCATTTTCATATTTAAGGCATTCAGCTTTGTACCTTGCAGATTCCAAATGACATTGCTTCACCAAATTCTGAGCCTCCTGTAAACAAGAAATAAATCATAAAACAGTGAATTTCTTTCAAGAAAGGACGTTTGGGCAAAGCCACTCGTTCAGCAGAGAAAATGCATTTAACAGCTTCTGGAAAAGGGTCTCATAGATGTGAATTTGTGAGATAGAAAGATAAAAACAAATAGAAATCATTGTTGTCCATGTTCTTCCCCTAGCAACAAAACTGCGTTGTTAATAATGGTGTCACTCAGCAAGTTTTCTTGCACAACACTAGAGGAGCATCATCCTTTTTTGTCTCACCTACAATCAACAACTGTATTCTATATCAAAGATAAAAAAAATGAGCATCGCAATAACCAACAAACCAACTATTGTTACTGAGAAAACTTTTTAAACAGGTTTATAGTCGCTTCTCTCGAGCAAAGGCTTACACTTAACTTTAGCACCCCATTTGTCATTTCCAAATAAATACAATTTGCAACCTTAAAGGCAACGTAAATCAAGTAGAACGAGCAGCAGGTGCTTTCAACAAACAACTGTAGACATACATATGCCAAAAAAGGGACGGGAAGTTGGAATTCTACTGATCATGGAATTTCAATTGGTGTAGAAGACGCATCTTGCTTCTAACGATGGAATGATGGTATTATGTTTCAGACATATATAGCTCAAATAACCAAGTAAAATCTCAAAGATGGAAGGTTGAAGGCCTGATAACTAAAGAGTGGTACATATTATGTGTTAATGATATTATATCTTACCTCTAATGCCTTCTCTCGAGCTAAAGATCTTTGCTTGTGTCGTTGACATTCTTTGGTTAATTGGTCATTTCTCGATTTCAATTTATCTAACTGAAGAAGGCAATGAAATTAAGATGAGCTGCGAAAATCAAGTGAAAAAGAAAGAATCAAAGTTTCAAAACCAGTAGCGTGGCCAGACAAAAAAGTGACGGGGTAAAAGTCCAAAATTCTCAGACTGGGGGAGGTTATAAAGGTATACCCAGACATTTTCATTACATTTTTCAATTACAATTCTTGCCAAAGTTTGAAAGTAGGGGGTATTTAAAGAAAATTGCGCCTAAAAGAGCCATTTTGACACAGGGTTCTGTGCGGGAAAGCTGCCTACAAATCCAATCTTGCATAACTGGATTACATGGATCCATAATGTAGTGGTTGAAGTGATAAAAAAGTCAGCTAAAATCAAACCTTTTGTGTGCATACCGGGTGCGCCAAAATAAACTATGCACGTTTGGCAGCCCACAATAAATCGTACACTGGACCGATTTTGAAGATTTATGACTCAATCTTTAGCAGAAAGCCTGAATTAGATACTGGCATTTTTTGCAATTTTTTTCATTTTCAGTTCTTAGAGCTAGAAGCGAGTTTCTTAAAATTTTCTTTTTCGAAAACACTGAAAACGATCAAAAACATCGATCAAGTTTTCTAAAGAATCGACATGAATGGACAAAGAGAGAACTCATTCGTGGTCATTACGGATTTAGAAATCGACTGATTGTAATCTGCTGTACGAGAGTTCGTACTAAACCCCCAAATCACCCTGAAAACTTTTTCTCTTTCTTCATTCATGTTGAGTATTTCAAAATTTGATCGAAGTTTTTTGATCGCTTTCAGTGTTTTCAAAAACGAACATTTAAAGAAACTCGCTTCTAGCTCTAAAATCTGAAAACGAAAACACTTGCAAAAAGTTCTAGAATCTAATTCAGGCTTTCTGCTAAAGAGTAAGTCATAAATCTTCGAAATCGGTCTAGTGTAAGATTTATTGTTGCCTACCAAACGTGCATAGTTTATTTTGGCGCATCCGGTAGCAACTGGACAGTCCTTCTATAATAGCTCACTAAAAGTAAATTCGGTTCGGTGTCCTTATATCTAATTCTCAAAGCCCTTTCCTGTATCATGTTGATTTTTTGGTTAAGCTGCCTGCTGTGAAACATCGAGATTAAAGGACAGTATTGAAACAAACTGGTAATAAATGCTCTCATAAAGTTTCTTAGTTTGTTCTGATCCATATATTGGGATATGCAGGCAAGTTCAAACGCATGCGCACAACAGAGCAGATCTGTCAAATTTCTAACGATGGAGGATCCTTTAGCACATCTGGCGCCTGCGCGCATTCTTTCTTCTGTAAAGTTGAAAGAACCGGAAACTATTTCCTCGTTCTTTCAATTTTACACAAAAGAAAGGCTGCACGCAGGCTACCAAGGGCCGGGGTGTCTTGGAGGCGAGCCAGCTCGCTAACGGGCCAGCCTGCCTCATGTAGACAGGCCCTTAATAGCGGATGATGAGCCAAAAAAGTTCCTGCTTTCAACAATTCATAGCACCAAGAACACCTGACAGAATGGAATGATTCAAATCCTAGTCAAAAGCCGAAATAACGAAGTAATTTTGTGACTTTTCTCACGCCTTTATGAGCATTAAAAATATAGGTAAATTTGACTTTATGAAAATGTCATTGTTGCGAAATACCTGAATAAGGCCTAAAACACTTCATCATATCATGAAGAAGCCTCTCGCACAGAAAAATAAAGAAAGGAAACTCACAGAAAGTAAGTTAAGTTTACCTATGTTTCCAGTTTCTATAAGAAAGCGAGAAAATAAGTAAAGTACTTCAATCAAGCTTTCGGCTCTCGGCTGTCGGCTCTCGACCATCAGGCGGAATTTGATTCATTCCAATTCATTAAGTACCCTTTGTGATACCGGGTGAGTCAGAAAAAAGAATCCCCTCTTGGAAGGCCACTGCTCCATGAATATCAAAGCAAAAACATTGAAAACTGTCTTGTTTTATTGCCAATATGTTCAATTAGGTTCAGTAATTTACCCGGCCTCAACCGGCCATTCCTTCCCGTGGATATGGGTGATTTTCTGCAGAGAGCCCCTTCCAAAAACCTGCAAAAACGAATGAAAACAATGAGCAAATTTTCCTTCCTAAAATTGATGACACTCACATAAATTCATGTATTTTGTCCTCTTGGGAGAATGGAATTCCCTTGAATAGGTTATCGATACCAGGGGGAGGACTTGTTGATCCTCCCAAGAGGATAGCGCGTGCTAAAGCATCCACAAGTAATTCCTGTAAGGCCATTGTAAGGCAGAAATTTAAGGGAAATTTTTTTATGATTTTGGGCACGTTTTGAAGGTTTTTTGAAGAGGCTTTCTCAAAAATATGCCTCATAATTTCAGAATGGAGTGGCCGATTTTAGTCAGGTAAATTTTATAGTAGATTTGTATCTACCATTAAACTTCTTATTTGCCGATATCATTGTCTTCATATCCAGGGAGCCGTGACCTTTCAAATGGGGATTCTTTTTTCTGACTCACCCGGTATGAATTTTCAAAAGTGAGAACTCGTTTTGGCTCACCGGGTAGTGTCTGGTTCTTCCTATAATTAAGCGTATTAAAAATCATTCTAATAAACCAGAAAACCTTGAAGTACAAAAATGGGTCGGATCTTGACAAATATCCAATTAGATGTCATGTAAGGTTTGTAAAAACGCAAAATTGCTCTTGCGCAGCTCAATCAACACAATTCCAGTTAGTTATTGAGAATAGGCGATTACGAATAATAAAGAAAGTTGGCAACTAATAAAAAAATTGACCGATTCAGTTGACAAAGTCATGTTGTAATAGAGCTGTAATAGGATAGTTCGAGACGAGCTTGCCTCATCCTCATTTAAGATAATAAAACACGTGTGAGAATTTATATCAAAAATATTTCACACAATCAACGTTGCAACGGTATGTTGATTAAATACGGTTCCATTATGGTAAGACTATTACAATATGACTTCGTCGATGAAATTCGTGAATTTTTTTATTACCGGATGAGCCAGAAAAAAGTTCCCACTTTTGAAAATTCATAGCATCAAGAGTACTGGGTGAATTGGAATAAATCAATATTTGCTTGACAGCCAAAAGATCGAAGTATTTTTTTTATTTTTCTCCCCTTCTTACGAGCGCTGGAAAAATTGGTAAAATCAAGTTTACAAAAACTTGGTGGTTGCAAAATGACTGAATAAGGCCTAAAATACTTGATCAGATCACAAAGGACTCTTTGCTCAAAACAACAGAGAAAATGCAATTGTGCATGGGTGAGAGCCATCGTCTGCACATTTATTGCCATGGGATTGAACATCTTTAGTGTTTGTTTAACAAGGGTATGTCTTATAACTCTTGAGAGAAGTGAAACGCACGTGAGTATTGTTCTGTGCGAGGAGAGTCCTAACGATTTGATCAANAAAATTTTCTCTGAAACCCAGGTAGCTAGCTGGCTCGCTGTGCATTCCAGAAACTATCTTTAAGGGCAAACATGAGCATAGATCGAAAGAAGAAGGATATATCTACACATCTACCGTGGGCATTTGATTTCTTTGGTCCAGAAGCTGAACAGTAAATGTTTTGATAACACCCAAAAAAATAAGAGAATTGAATCGCCTCCTAAACGGCTTTTGAACCAAACAAATAAGATGCCCGCGGCAGATGTGTAGATGCATCCTTCTTCTGTCGATCTACGCTCATGTTTGCCCTTAAAAACAGTTTCTGGAATGCACAACGAGCGAGCTACCTACCTGGGTTTCAAAGAAACTTTTGCGGCTTTGTTTGTTTTGAATTGCTGGTTGAGAGAACTTCCTTTGTCTGCAATCGCTAATCGCTTTGAATTGAGGTGTCAACAAAAGCAACTCATGCTATTGTATTATAAAATCTGCCCTTGTTTGTTTGTTGGAGAATATATGTCTTATAACTCTTGAGAGAAGTGAAACGCTTGTGAGTATGGTTGTTTGTGAAGGGAGTCCTAACGATTTGATCAAGTGTTTTAGGCCCTTTTTCAGTAATTTTGCAACCATGAAAGTTTTGTAAAGTTGAATTTACCAATATTTGCAGTGTTCCTAAGAAGACGAGAAAAATCACAAAAATACTGATCTTTTGGCTTTTAACTAGAATTTGAATCATTCAAATCCATGAAGCACTTGTGGTGCTATGAATTTTCGAAAGTGGGAACCTTTTTCTGGCTCACACGGTAGTTGCCAACTTATTTATTATTCATTACGGCCTAAGTCTCGATAACTAACTGGAATTGTCACTTATTATATCTTAATCAACTGGAAAACTGTCAACTGAATTTGTCATCTTTGTTAACATCTGCTTGGCCGGTCCCAATCATGATTTTTATCGCTTTCCTTCTTATTAAAGTCAGCATCAAGCTGCACTTCCCAAATCTAAATATAAAATGTATGAAGCATATGAAATATAATACGTACCGACGTACTAACATCTGTAAGTCTTGTTTGATATTCCCGAAGTATTGATTTGAGGTTTTCAACGAGAGCACCAGTAGACTTCTTCTTCCTCTTCTTCTTTTCACCTGCAGGAGAAAGTAGTAATTGCGAGGCTGCACTCCACAGAAACAGTGCGACTCTAGCAAGAAGCACCTTGTTTTCTCGGCCCAGGTTTTGAAGCCGTTTCAACTTCCGGTATTTCGAATTTCCATGGCCATGTTCAGGCCTTGGTGATAAGTAGCTCTGGAATACAATTTCAATATTTCAATTTAATCTCCTCCAACATGTTCCAATTTTACGCTATTGAAAATTGGTTTCATCAGAAATTTTGTATATTTTCTAGACCTTTGGCAACTAAATGGAAATTTTTGCTAAATATAAAACTCTTCCTTTCCCAAGAGACAAAAAGGATTTCCTGAGGTACAGTGAAGCCTTTAAACCTTTAATTTAGCGACTGATACCGGGTGAGTTAATAGAAATGTCCGGCGTTTGAAAAAATACTTCTCCCTGAATATCATAGCAACAATATTGAAACTGTCTTGTTTTCATTACCAACATGTTCAATTAGATCCAGTAATTTACCCGGCTTTAATCAGTCATTCCTTCCCGTGCATATGGGAGATTTTCTGCACCAAGCACCTTGCAAAAACCTGCAAAAACCGAGGGAAAACGACGAGCAAAATTTCCTGGGTTTTCCTCTCTAACAATAATGACACTAACATGTATTCATGTATTGTGTGCTCTTGCGAGCATGGAATCCCTTGAATAAGTTATTCACACAAGGGGGAAAACTGATTCATCCTCTCAAGAAGATGGCACGTGCTAAACTAAAGCGTGCTAAAGCGTGTTCAAGTCATTGCTGTAAAGTAGAAATGTTAAGGAAATTTGCTCGAGATTTCCTGTAAAATCTGAACGGAGTCGCCGATTTCAGCCAAGAAAAAATTCTAAAAATAATTGAACATATTGGCTATTCACTCAGATGTTGCAAAATGCTATTGCTTGTATATCTAGAAAGCAGTAGCCTTTCAAACGACGTGCGTTATTTCTGACTCACACATTAGATATTAATGGAAGCCTTGAACGTTACCTTTGCCATCCTCACTGCCTGATTTCGCCAACTGAAAAGTGTCTACAAGTACTTCAAGCTCTTTGCTGATATTTCCATACGTGGCATCGATATCAGTCTGATGCCTCTTCGCCTATGGAATGCAAATATGAAAATTAAAGTTCGTTCTTGCCAGGATAATTGAAGGGTGTATCATGTTTAGCAAAAACATACCAGACTTTTGAAAACAAAAGATTGTTCAGGATATTTTGGGGATGTTAGCAGGAAGATACTATTCACGCTGGTTGACCGCACACTTTTGACATTCCAGTTGGGTTCCACCCATATCATTTTGAGACCGATGAGCGATTGATTAAGACTAAATTCTAATAGTTAGACCCAACCAAATATGTTTACTTTTTTTGGGACACACGGTATTAACCCCGTCCCTCTACTGAGACCCAATTTACAAAGAATTCAAAATTTTCCCCCACCTAGCGCCCAATTATTAAGATGAACCCAATTCGGCACAAGGGAGTGCTTCTGCAAAACTATTGATGCCTTCGTTAAAGGATGCTCTAGGTTTGTCACATATTTCGTTTCTTGTCAGGCTTCGACTTGGGTGAAAAGAATTTCGAAGAGTAAATGGGTAAGTCTTTCAAGCAAACGATCCATTTCCCACTTTTGTATAACCTACAAAAAGGCGGGCCCTGGAAAAGATGGCAACACTTTAAAACATGGCAGAGAAGCGACAGATTTGACATATCATTGAACATTAAAACTTGTTTTCTGGAGGGCAGTCAGATGTCAATGTGACTAAATAAAATATAACCATCCTTTCCCTCAAAAGGTAACTCTCAATTTGTTTCAACATGTTTCAGATATGATGAAAAGAATGCAGAGACAGAATGGAGTCAGATAGCAGGTCTAACTTGATACAACAGTACTGCACCAATGAGCACTGAATGGAAGCCTTTTTTGCAGCTTTAAAGTCACTTAAAAGCAGTCTGTCACGCATCTGATTGGGTGATAAGGACATCATAAATATTAGGAGAATTAAATGGCTGCTGATTCTACAGACTTTCTATGGCCGTAGAAGTGATAACGATTAGCCCTCCTTTGTTCAAATACACAGATTCACAAAGAAATCCGTTGTGTTGAGCTCTGACTTTATTACAGCCAATCAGATGCGTGACAGACTGCCTTTAATCCTTTTACTGTAAAGTTTTCGTTCTGCGTAAAAATAACGAAAAGTGAAATGAAAAACTGCCACATTCTATGACAAAACGACGGGCGACTATCGAAGCCAATCATGAAAATTCCTCCAGTTACCCTAGGAAAAAGTTCCCGTCAACTGGGAGGAACGAGTGATCACGGGCAGCTACTTGCAAGACATGGACATGTAATCTTTAGGGATATCAAGTCTCAGGAAAAGTAACTTCAATTCTTAACGCTGGATTCTCACATGATTCTAAACTTTCGAATGTTCCCACCAGAAATAGACCCATACCTCAGACAGCTCATTCCTAAGTACTTGGAAATTCTCTTGATGGATATCAAGATGTTCTGATAGTTTTCGTTCATCTTTAAGTTTTTCATTTAATTCTTTGTTTATTCGATTAACTTCTACTGCATACTGCTCATCCTTCTTTGCCATCAAACTCTTCAGTTCTGAATACGCTTCAAGTTGGTCTTCCATTGCAACTGCTAATTCACTGAAACGAATACACAACTCATCACATAAGGGTTAAATGCGCACATAGATGTGTCAGTCTGTCAAAGTATTTTCCCACTCTTTCTTTTTTTGCTTAAGTTCATGATGGGCCAAGATCAAGCCAGAGCTATGAGCACATCAGTTTTATTTGGAGGGGAGTTCTTCCCAAAGTTACAGCCTTTTTTAGAGAATACTCCTTGAAAAACCAACCCTCCTTATGAGTGGCACATACCTCTGTAAAAATGGTCTTGAAATTGCAGATGCAAGAAACGAAACACGTCTCAAGTAATTGGCACACTGAGGCCTTTCAAACCTATCTTATAATCAGAGTGATGATAATGACACAATGATGACAACATAGGGTTGAAAGGCCTCAGGGTGCCAATAACATGAGACTTGTTCGAATCTTACATCTGCCATTTTAAAAACATTTTTATCATGCTATTTTTACCGAATAAACCTCCGCAAAATGTCTGCAACTAGGACGCCTCAATTTAGTTTGAGGTATCTTCTATAAATTCCATAATTATTTTCTACTAAAGGCATTGAGTACGGACAAATAGCGCACTCATAACCAATATCAACTTATTTTCAATCATAAAACAAGAGTTGTGATTTAATCGCCATTGAAATTAAGCCAAAGAAATTCTTGAGGATAATGCAAGGACTAAGAATTATATGGCCTTCACTGCTAATAACTTTAGCAATATTGTTCGATAATAAAGGGCCGTCAGCGGTTTGTCAGCAAAAATTCAGGATAGGGTTAACGCTCAACTGGACTCTATGCCTTTAAGGATTTTATAAAAAACGCATATAGCATTTGGAATTAGATCATAAGAAGAATCAAAACTAGTAGAGACCATGGCTTGAAAAAATTATGTGAAAGAAACCTAACTAGCATCAGCTATTGATCATTAGATGTCAAGATATAGCAAGCAAGGCAATTTTGGAATATAAACGATACAGTTCTGGTTAAGACAAAGCAATTTGACAGCCTCAAGAATAGATTTCACACCTTACTTTCTCTGTTTATCTTCAATTTGATTCAATTTGATCCATATGTTTGAATAAACAGCCTTCCAAATAACGCACTGGTCCAAATTTTATTGTATGGTGAAAAAGACCTTTCTATTGATGTTAATAGAAACGTACTCAAGTTAACCCTAGATTTCATTCACAAAACAGGCCGGTTCAATTGAAGTGGTTTAAGCAGCTGCTATTTTGTAGGTGTTTATGTAGTTACTTAGTTGTATGTTTTTATGTGTTGGCCATAGGGTAGACATTGTCTTTTGCTCCTCATGGTATCGTCCTTGTAGTGTTGCATAGTAGTTAAAATATAGTAGAATGTAGCATATCTTGTAATATTTTACAGTATATTGATAAAAAAAAAAAGCCCGATCTGGACCGGGGGGGGGGGGCTAAAATAGACCCCCTTACCAGTTTTGTCTAGGTAACTTTTTTATGATCAATTCTAGGCTAACTATTTTTTGTGACTTTTCATAGCTATCGTTTCTGCATCTTTCACCGATATTTCTACAAATATCTCATGTATTTTTGGAAATATAACGATTCCGCGCATGTCAGTGTGGCTCGCGGACGTGGTTTTTGGAGCTCCTCAAATCCAAAGATCGACAGATCTTAGGGAAACGCCCTCTTTGAATATAGAAATACGCCCTTTCTAGTTATACGTTGCTTAAAAAACCAACTGCCCTTGAGACCTTGCTAGAAACTGTTTTGATTTGTTCTTCCCAGTCANATATTGATAAAAAAAAAAAATTGATTGAGTGCACTCAAAAGTGTGCAATCGATTCTTCCGAAAGGAGGATCGCTTCTTCGTTTCGGAAACCTGATACTTTGGTTTTAAAAAATTGCAGCTAGCATACAGTAACTGCAAACTATTCCGGCTTAATATAATGGCTGCGGTCATATTATGCGTTTTTAACTTGTTGTGTACCTTCAAAACAATGGGTTAACTACGCTGTGATATGTGACCACATTTCGCTTTCACATTTAACGCTGTTACAGCGCTTTGATCCTGGGATTTAATTCCATCCGAAAAGTATCAGATGCAAACAACGGGGAAAACAAGGTCCCGAGCTATGTTTTAGCGTTGTTTTAGAGAACAAAGTAATCGCAGCCATGCATAGCTGTCGCATGATACATCACATCACTGTGTGACCGGGCGTCGTTGTACCGTTATATTGCTGTATTTTGTGGCGATAAAAATAAATTACAAGAAATGAAGTAATTCACATCACAACGGGAAATATAGTAGTGCGACCACAGCCAATGTGATTTTGGTGAAATTGCTCACCAAAATCGAAAAGCATTAAAAAGATGATCGTACTGAAGATAGCTTTGCATCTCAAAATATTTCGCTTGATTTGATTGGATGGTTACCATGGGACACAAATGATCATGGTTACAAATACCACGGCAACATCTTTGGCACCATATTTTCCGTCATCGAAGTTTTCAAGCATCAAACATTTGCTTAACATAGTGATTCGTTCCACCGATATTGGGCGTATTCTTTTGGGCATCTCCTGAAAACGGTAGAGTTGATAGGAGCAGAATCCTATTCTTTTGAAGACATTCTACCAAAAACAGTAGACTTCGCAGACTTCAGGTCATGTTTCGAAAGCCCATTCTTTTGGTCATTCTGTTTTCGGTAGACTTTGGAAAGATTTTTGACGTATTCTTTGGGCCCTACTGAAAACAGTAGACTCCGAGCGGCCTTCGCAAAGAGCCTTGTTTCGTGAGTGAAACAGTTTACAAAAATATTCGAAAATTATTTTCTCTATTAAAAGTGAGGGTATTGCAATTGTAGTGTTGTTGTAGTTGTTATGAATATATGTATGGGTTAGACTGTTAGTTAGGACACAAGTGTTATGAGAGCCGGTCATACGATTCTATAGCAATGGCTTTAATTCTCTTGGCCGAGCACTGCATTCGAACTCTTTCATTTTCAGCACTCTCATTCTTTTGGGATATTTCTCTGTTTTCAGAATGTGCATTCTTTTGGCATTCTTTCCTACGATCTCTACGAGCCCTACCGTTTTCCGAATGATCATTCTTTAGGTAACTGAGATTTTTCTCTGTGAAATCTGCCGTTTTTAGAAGACTTCAAGGACTTCAGATGCCCAAAAAATACATCCATTCTCTCAAAATGACCACCATGATTAATGATTTCCAAATCCCATCGAAATTAAAAATCACTTAGATCAGTCACATCGAATCACTTTGCAGGCAATTTATATCAGTAGTTTTGAACATGATCCTACTTTCGTCTAATAGTTTCGAAGCACTCCTTTTAGTGGATATAAAATAAAAACTTTTTCATATCGCAATAAGTTTCAAATCTTTTTACTGCATTCATTTTCGAAAAACAGACCACTTTTTGTAGGAAACCGAACGAGTAAATATTCTGGCAAGACTTACTTGTGATCTTTAGTGACACTTTCAAGTTCTCTTCTACATTCAGCCAAAGAAGCCTGGGCAGTCTCAAAATCCCGAACACGAACCTAAGTAAGAAGGAAACAATGAAATGATAAATATTCTCTGAAACGTAAACACATCGAATAAAGATATCAGTTGCTTCTTTCTACGTGCCGCTATATGAAGCGATGAATACATAAAATAACTTTAACAATAGTATAAAAGCTAGAGCTATGTATACATCATAAAAACGTTTGAGAAATTTCAAAGTTAACTTTATCTTTGCTTTTTACTCGGCAACTGTAATCGACGGGTCACCAGGTCATGTAATCGGCGGGTCACCAGGTCACCAGGTCATGCAATCCATGGGTCACTATATTAGCGGCCGGTGGTCAAGCGGCTATAGCTGCGAGCATTCTTGCACATACTGGTCTGTGTAAGATCAGGGTGGCATCGATCTTTCTTAGCTCATGCCCACGCATGCTGCTCTTTGAAATACCTTAACAATCTAAAGAATTCACGCAAGTCCTTAGAAACCAATGATTGATACCAAGATAACGGGCATTTTCCATTTGAGTGGAATATCACACTGCAAGGGATTGGAATTTGACCTTGAGTTATTGCTCAAGCAAGACAAACAAAGCAAATTTATCATTATCCAGGTCTGAGACACCTGAAACACTGAAAGCAAATATCTCTTTATATGCACTATACTAGTTAATCTAGTTACCGCTGATTTATGAAGCTATCTGTGTCGGCCTCCTCAGCCTCCTTTGCTTCGAATTGAAAGGACTGCTCAGTCTAAACATTTTACCGACCAGGTGGTGTAGGAATGCTGGCAGCTATAGCCGCTCGGCCACTGACCGCAAATATGGTGACCCACGGACTATCTGACGTGACCCGCCGATTACATGACCTGCTGACCTGTGGATTACAGTTGTCGCTTTTTACTTCACAGTCTGACACGCAAGCCAATTCAGTTCCGAAGCGATTTTGATCAAGTGTTTTTTCATTCAAACAATGGAACAAAATTTCATGAAATAATACACACTCTGCATAAAAATGTCTGTCATGATAGTCACATAGTCTTTAAAATGAGAGCATACGAGAGAGCGCTATACCGGGTGAGCAAGAAAAAATGTCCCACCTTTGAAAATTCATAGTACCAAGAGTACTTGATGGATTGGAATGAATTGAAGCCTACTTGATAGCCGAGAAATTGAGACGTTTTTGCGCGTATTGCCCGTTGTGAGATGCCTTTGTGATGGGAGACCTGAGCCTTGAAAAACCTTTTGCTTTATGCAAGCATTCCAAGGTGTTTGCAACAAGAAAACTTTGAATCGACGGAAGTGGACGGTTTGCTGCAGAGGCTGTGAAATCTCATCACATTTTATGGGAATTGTCGATGATAAAATGGTGGAAAGAGATTTGATTTTGTGATGACCTTATTGGTAAATGTATCTGCTGGTTATTACTGTGAAAGAGACTGATTTAATGCCGATTACTGGGATCCTGCTGCGGGTGAAGGTAGGCCCATGAGCTTTCTTGGTAGCAAATAGCTTTAATTCGTCAAGGATATTCGAAAATCAAACAAACAAATATTGTCATGTTGTTTTTTGATATGATTCACGTAACATGTGAAATTTTGGCAGCTATATCTTATTTGTAGCGTTCCTGACAAATTCTTGTAAATAGGCCAATTTTCAAAGGAATGGAATTCGATGTAAAGCCAATACCTGATGAGATTTTAACCAAATGCAGAAAGGCAAATATGGAGTGGAGCCTCTTGAATCGATTCATGGTAAAACCAGCTTTGTATCTTTATTGGTCGAATATCCATTTTTATTTTCATGAAGGCCCTCGAAAAGTTGTCTCAAAAACCTTATTTTCAATCACGTGATCGGAATACGACCATATCATTGGCTAATAACCGTGAAGTTGGAAGGGTTGCAGGTTTCCCAATGCCCTATTCAAAGATTTGACTTGCATGCTACTAAACTAAAAAATTGGTATTTTGATGATTAAGGCAACAAAAAACTCTCAAACGTGAACTGTATGCCTGCATGAGTCAATAGAGAATAGAAAAAAGATCAGGAACCATACATTCCTGAGCTGAGGAAGAAATGGGATTGTAAAGCAATCCTGAATATGTGTTCTTATAGAAGTGTTCACCACCCTACTTCATTTCACTTCACTTTACATTTTGACACATCGGTATTCAAATGGCCGAAGTCTTTTTAATTGAAAATGATCTCAAACCTGGAGAATTTCAAAGCTGAACTTCGTTTCAAGATGGGCAGCACGTTCAGCTTCAATGTTCTCTCCGTATTCCTTCGATTTGCTTTGAGCTTTCTATGATGAAAAGGAAGAAACATTAGCCTCGTCAGTAGTGACAAAGAATAATGCTCGCTGCTGTATAAAACTCAATCAAACTTGCTTGACGTATTTCTCTCAATAAACGTTTGGTAACCAATAAGCACATTCCTATACAGGAGGATTTCTATTTCTAATTCTACACACAAAATTTGTGCCATGATTTATGTACACGTACGAAACCTAGAGAGCTTATAATCTTTAAAGGGAATCTAAGCATATATAAGCCTTCGATAAAAACATCCTTGCAAGGACAATAGGCCGATACACGTGCAGCACCATATTTGGGTAACTGATCTACGTCAACAGGAAATCCTGACATTTGATAGGCTAGAGTTTGACCGCAAGTGGCTTGAGCCACTTTTACATGCTTACATTCCCTTTAATTTCTTTTTATCATTTTTGAATGCTCCATTCTACGATTCGCGTAAATACGCATAAAAATGCTTTCAAGTGGAAATCCATATCTTCGTAAGAAAGCTTTCTTTCACGTCAAAATGTTAATAAATGCCTCTTCTAATACATACCGTTACCGCATGGCAGGCACTTTTGAAAGCAACGTGGTAAACATAAGAAAGGGGTAATTTTAATAACAATTTATTTCAAATTTCCTGAAAGCATTTTACAACACATTTGCCTTTGAGCTGCTGGAATCAGTTTTTGACAAATGCTTGATATACACTACAGTAGAAACCCGCATAAAAGAACCTGTTTTTATAAGAACCTAGAGGCTGAAATTCAATCTTTAAAACCCCCTAAATAAGAACCCCTAAGAGGCTGAAACTGGGAAAGGTTCTTATATAATAGCTTTAATGTAAATTTTTAAAATGACAAGAATTTTTAGAATTCTAAACATCCTGATCAGACTTCTTCATTGGTACAAAATATTTGTTCTCAAGAATTCTCAAGAATTCTCAAGAATTCTCAAGAAATCTCAAGAATTCTTGGGCTGGAAAACAGTGTTAATGTGTGCAAGGCCTGCTCGTATATAAGAACCTTTTTAAGAACCTTAAAGGCTGGAATTTAGAATAGCAGCCATTTAATTTAGAACCAATTCAGGCTGCCCAGAAAAAGCCTAGGTTCTTTTATGCGGGTTTCTACTGTACCCTGGGTACCAGACTCTCTAAAAAAGTTTTTAGAGAGTCTAGCACCAAGTGTAGATATACACATCTTTTATAAGAAACTTGCATCAAGCCATAGTAGGGTGTCGGCGGTGGTAATTGGACACTGAAAGCTAACATTATAGATACTAAACCATTTTACGAAAAGCCTTCATGAATGTAAAACACGCTAAAGAAGTTGCTTTGCTTGTGCTTGGCAGTGTAAAACTTGTCGTTGCGAATATCACATCCCTGATTCAAAACTATGTATCCGTTCCAGAAAGAAGCACAAATCTTAAACAATCACTTCAATTGGATGTCTAGCATGTAAATAACGCATAGCATTATGCCAAAGACTTTAAACGGGAGGACAGCGGATGCCATATCGAATGGTCTTAAAAGTTCACGCCGGTGAATATCTAAACATAGATCAATCGAAAGTAGTAATGAGATCAAAACAACATTTTTTCTAACGCATCTCCTAGCTTTTAGATTGGTTTATGTGTACCGAGAGCTCTCCAGAATGTAATTACGAGAA
The DNA here is from genome assembly GCA_004194395.1 of Aurelia aurita complex sp. Pacific. NCBI lineage: Eukaryota > Metazoa > Cnidaria > Scyphozoa > Semaeostomeae > Ulmaridae > Aurelia > Aurelia aurita complex sp. Pacific. The sequence goes on from REGL01001011.1 coordinate 77,170, forward strand.
CCCACAGTTGAACCATTGTTTTCGCATTCAAGAATAGAAAAAAAGACAAGAAAAATGAAGCAAAAGAGTTTATAGACGGAGTGCTTGCCAAATATAAATAGAAAAGTAAATTTCTTGGCACATTCTACATTGTGAACCCACTGTCCAAAAAGCACCACCGCTGTCCGAAAACCAACGCCAATATCAGTCTCAAAAACATCGTTGCCAAAGAAAAGCAGGGAAGGTTAAAAACAAAAGCACTTCGGGAAAATATGCCCAAATACCTGTCCATTCACCTGGTAATCTTGGTTTTTGTCTTTGATTAAAGATTCTTATGAAAATATTCAATTTTCCTTAAGCGTCCGGTTACCACCGGCCGGCACCCTACCAAAAATTTCTTAATTCAACACCAAAATTCCGCATTTTGGTACTAAAAGTTTCCTAACTTGTTTCTCATTTTTAAATGCATGATTTATCATATTATCTCTAATACTTCTGGAGATATGTTTCTTGACATTTAAAACATAGATGGGAATCAACAGTGCTCTATTAAGTTCAAAACATAACAAGCAAGCTGGTCGGTATCACACAAGAACAAGGGTTCAAGGACATATTTGCCATACTATCCTTGAATTTAAACTTTAAAAGTTTCTTGCTTCTTCTAGGACATAGTAAAAGAGTTCCTTAAAGGGAATAGACATAGCTATATCGATAAGCTGCTATAAATAGGCTCAAGAAACGCCCACAAACCCATTGTTTCCTTCGCCACACAATGAAACCGCAGGCGTCAAAGTTGTTGAATACAATAGATTATATTTTTAACTTGGCCCGGGCCAGCTTTTAACTATGTCGATTCCCTTTAAAATTTCGGCAATCTTAGTACTAGTTTCTTATACAGTAGAAACCCGCATAAAAGAACCTAGGTTTTCTTGAGAAAGCCAAAGGCAGCCTTTAAATGAGTTTCTTGATTAACTGATACCATAATTAAGTCCAGCAAGTAGGGTTCTTAAAAAGGTGCTAATACCTGGTACAGTGTTTCATACATTCCAGTGCATTCCTCCTATCTGACGGGATATATAACGGGCTATGCTCGAAACGTCGTGCTTATTTCAATTGCATTAATGTCCATAGATTTTAGTTTATTTACTTGTTTATCTTTGTACAATTGCACTACACGCAACAAGAAAATATTTTTGATCATTCATTCTATCACTTGAACAGTTTTTCATTAAATTTCTTTTTGATAAAGTTTATCTTAAGAAAGATTTTGCAGAATTCAAGCAAAGTACCATCTTTTAAAAGATTACATAAGAACCATGAGAAAATTTCAGCCTCTTGAATGTTCTTGTTTAAAAAGTTATAATCATGGAATTTCAGCCTCAAAGTTTGTCATAAAACTAGTTTCCTTTGTATGGGTTTCTACTGTAAACGAATTTCTCAAAAATATTGTTATCGCCTTCTGCTTGTTATTTAGCTTGAAATAGTGCTAAAAACTAGCACTAAAACAGCAAACAGAAGGCGAGAGAAATATCATTATTAACTTTGAATATCATCATTAAATTTAAGTGTAAAAAACACACGATACCGAATTCATTTCATATCGGATTCCCTGACCCATCCCATATGAAATTGTGTTTGTTCACACGATATCAGATTGGTATTCATACCGTTTACACCCTGTTCACACGGAAGCACTCCCCTCCATACTGCGTAGCCTAAACAATTGCTCTTCTGCGTGACAATAACATCCGTTGTTTTGCTATTCTTTGGCATAATTGTTCATTACAAAAAGCTCTCAGACTACAAAAGCCTCCAGCTGGCGATTGTTTCTGACAAAAATACACGAAAATCAACTTGAGCTTCCGGAGCGCATCGGATTCTTGCGTTCACACGAGCACAAAATGATCCGATACATTTTTGTACCACCTTCAGAGCGGAGTGATTTCACGCCGCAAAAATGATACGTCGCGTATCGGATTGGGCCGTCGCTGTGTCAACAGAACGCCTATCTGATATAAAAAGTAATCCGATACGAAATGAAGCCGGTATCGTGTGAACGCAGCCTTACTCGTTTCCTACAGCGCGTGCGTATGCCATCGCTTTTGAGCAAACCAAAGGGATCTTCCTGAAAATAATTGAAACATTAGGAAAGATTTGTTCTCTGCAGCTATTTATGTCTTGACTATTGTGTGCTGGAAATAAGTTGTTCGATGCCAGTATGATGTTTTGATCGCTTGCACACACGCATACAAAGGATCGCGAGAGAACCGAGCCCTTAAATTAGAGAGAACTACCGTGGCTGATTTGGAAAATATGCCGCCATTTTCGAAAAACGCGGCAAAAATTGCGGTGAAATGTGCGGCCGCACGTTATAAAGCGCGGCCCCACATTGTAACATGCGGCCGCACATCACAATATGTGGCCGCATAAATAATCTTTATATTTTGTTGTTTTAGTCCGCAGTTTATACATGTGGTCGGTATTTCATCAAGTTGGGGCATAAATGATACGGCAAAAATGGCGGTGAAATGTGCGGCAACACATC
>REGL01001011.1:79805-99930 GCA_004194395.1 Aurelia aurita complex sp. Pacific
GCCTGAGCCTGAGCTCTTTTTTAGCGCACCCGGCAGTGAGGAAACTGTTTTGCAGTGAGGACACTGTGAAAGCAGTGATAGAAACGCTACGAAAAGTACTGTATGAACAGTATTCATTTCGTTTGTTCTCTGTATGTACATAACTGATTGCTAGAGCAATAACATCTCAGCAATAAAGCCGGTTTACTACCGTGGCTGATTTAGAAAATATGCCGCCATTTTCGAAAAACGCGGCAAAAATTGCGTTGAAATGTGCGGCCGCACGTTATAAAGCGCGGCCCCACATTGTAACATGCGGCCGCACATCACAATATGTGGCCGCATAAATAATCTTTATATTTTGTTGTTTTAGTCCGCAGTTTATACATGTGGTCGGTATTTCATCAAGTTGGGGCATAAATGATACGGCAAAAATGGCGGTGAAATGTGCGGCAACACATCATTAAATGCGGCCGCATCATATAATGTGCGGCCACATTTCAAAATGTGCGGCCGCATACTTTACCGCCAATTTTGCCGAGTTTTGTCGATCCAATTTTCAGTCTCCAGCCCGGAATCTTAAACTGCTTGCGGAAACGCTATACGCAGCTCTTTGATCAAATTTTGAAATGTAATAAACTTCACAATCCTATAATCAAATGTATAGGTAAAAGCCGACGGGTGTAGCCGATGGGACCCTCAATGATCAGTATGATGCAAATTTCTACGAGAAGAAAATTACTTCTGCAGGATTTAAGAGATTTCTTGAAAACAACGCTATGATTTCTGTCAAAATTCTTCAAGATTTCCAGGCAGAAATATGCATATGTCCTTCATCTATGGAAACAATGAACAAACGTACTTGGTTAATTAACAATGCAATGACATCAAAATTCTGTCTTATCAAACATCTAGCAGGGGTTTCCTTTCACAAATACTCTCTGTTTGCTCTCAGGCTTTCTACATTTCTTTAAAATGCACAGCTCCATAGAGAGCATTTTATAAATTACTGACTGCACAACACAAGGAAATACCTTCTCTGAGGTACTTTGCAGACCACGAGGGCAAAATTCTACATTGAAAAGTGCGGCCGCATTTTTACAAAAACGCGGCTAAAATCATGGTAAAACATGCGGCCGCATGTTACAATGTGGGGCCGCGTTTTATAACATGCGACCGCACATTTCACCGCAATTTTTGCCGCGTTTTTCGAAAATGGCGGCATATTTTCCAAATCAGCCACGGTAAAGAACACTTACCAAAAGATCAGATTCAAGTCTCTCGCCTTGGCTATTCGAATATTCCAAATCTTTCATCAATCGTCGCACCGTGTCATTATGCGCATTTCTTTGGTCTAAGAGAGATAGAAATTTGGATAGCATTGATCATAAGCTGTGCTTCAACTAACACGGAATGTTGCTTCAAACAAAAAGTCAAGGGTTCGCCAATAGCTGTGGACTGAAAGCCCTCACAGCTAGCCATTTTTTGTCGTGGAGTTTGGATGTTGTGAGTAGAAAAGAATAGTGCATAGACTGATGTAAAATCCAGCTGAGTAACACATTTTTGGGGTGACATCCATTTTCAGCAGAACCAATGTAATTTACGATAGTTTATCTATGTTTAATTGTGATGCCAAAGCAAAATGGTGCCAAAATTCAAAAACAACATCGACATTCGGAATCTACAAGGAAAGCTGACCTAAACAAACTCCATTTGAGTAAACTAGGCAGAGAAGTTGGATTAGATTGCGTTACGCCAAGAAATTTTATGGATTTGATTGAATGTACCAAATTTCGATTGATACCAGAAAGATTAAAATATTTTTGTGATTTTCTCCCATTTTTATGAGCAAGAAAAACTTCTTAGAACTTAGAACTAGTTTTTTGTGTCCCCTCCTCCCCAGTAACCAAAGTCTGTGCATAGGCTTTCTCAGGCTGCTCACTCATCGCTTGAAAATCAATGATGACAAAACTGAATTATTAGTTATTGGTACAAATCAACAGCTAGCAAAAGTACCGAATCTATCAATAAAATGGATCTGCTGAGATTGAAATGTCTGACACTGCAAGAAATCTGGGCGTAATATTTGATAGCAAAATGACCATGGAGAAGCACGTAATTAATATCAGTAAGAAGGCTTTTTCTCAATTGAGACGACTGAGGCAGGTTAGACAGTACTTGTCAAAAGAAGCCACAGAATCACTGGTCCACTCGCTTGTTTCATTTCATCAACACTTCATTATTGTAACGCACTGTTGTATGGATGTGCAAAACACCTGCTGGATAAATTACAAAAGGTTCAAAATTGTGCAGCACCAGTAGTGATGGGAGGCTGTAAATATGACCACGTGAAACCTCTCCTCAAAGCTCTGCATTGGTTGCCAGTGGCACAACGAATAGATTTTAAAATTGCATTGTTGACGTACAAATGCCTGAATGGATTTGCACCAAAATATCTCGCTGATCTCTTGGAAGTTCAGGAAAGCTGCAGAGTCCTGAGATCAAATAAGAAAAATAGACTGAAGCTACCAATGACAAGAACTAAAACACTTGGCACCAGAGCATTTACATATGCTGCTCCTACAGTATGGAACTCTTTACCGGAAAATATAAAGAACACAAAATGTATAAAAACGTTGAAGAGGCTCCTGAAAACACACTATTTTGAAAAAAAAAAAAAAAAAAAAAAAAAAATGGTTGCCAGTGGCACAACGAATAGATTTTAAAATTGCATTGTTGACGTACAAATGCCTGAATGGATTTGCACCAAAATATCTCGCTGATCTCTTGGAAGTTCAGGAAAGCTGCAGAGTCCTGAGATCAAATAAGAAAAATAGACTGAAGCTACCAATGACAAGAACTAAAACACTTGGCACCAGAGCATTTACATATGCTGCTCCTACAGTATGGAACTCTTTACCGGAAAATATAAAGAACACAAAATGTATAAAAACGTTGAAGAGGCTCCTGAAAACACACTATTTTGAAATAGCGTACAATTAATGTCGGACTAGGGTTGAGGAACATCTTTTTCCAATAAGTCATCAAGAATTGTAAATTTTAACATGCTTTTAATCTCTTTTTTTTATACATTTTCTTAAATCGGATTTTTAAATTGTAAATAGGACTTAGACTGTAAAGCGCAACCGAGTATCTTTTAGTATTGTGGCGCTATATAAATTTTGCATTATTATTATTATTATTATTATTATTATCTGCTATGAAATGCTTGAAAAGGAACCTAAAACACTCGATCAAATCATACGGAATCTCTCACACAGAAAATATGCAAAAGCATTTCACCTCCCTCACATCAAATGAATCTTTAAATTGTTACTAAAGTTTTTTCAATCCCATGGCAACCTAAAATTCCATTGTTTAATGTATGATGAGATAAAATCTACTGTCGTACTGTTCTGAGCGCATACATTCTTTACGATTTCATCGAGTCTCTTGGGGCCTTTTTGAACCATTCAACAACAAAGCAAATTCAAACTTACCTATATTTGCATTGTTATTAAAAGCAGGAGGAAAATAACACAAAATATTTCAGTCTTCCTGCTATCAAGCAGATATCGTTTCATTAAAACCCATCCAGTATTCCAGGCACTACAATTTTTTCAAATACCTGAAACTTTGCTGGCGCACCCGGTATTCTGGCATGATTTCGCAATTTCTTTTGAACATAACGGAAAACAGAAGCTTCGAACGCTTCTTCCAAGGTGTTCTATTGGTGATTGTTTTGCCCACCTTATCACAATCATTTTTGCACCAAAACATTTAGAACTAGTTTTGATTCACGTGATATAAAATCAACACTTATTCGAATTTGATTGTGTCCTAAAAATGATCTATATGTCAGCCAATGAAGAATATATGTAGTTCTTACGATCGAGAGTATTGCACTTCTCTTGAAGTTCTTTTATCAATCTGCAGATAAAAGAAGGTCTGATATAAATCTCAATAGATTAATCAGGATTGATTCTAAAGAAGCGACCAGGTGAGGAACAATTTGCAAAAGATGGACTATGTGGCGATGTGGCAATGCTTACAAAATTACCGCCGAAAAGGCACGTTTCTCACAACTATCTTGGACTAAATGGTTTGCTAATACATAAGACATAAGTCTGACTGACAATTGCTACCTAATCTTTTCCTACTTACTATCGCGACATACGATATAAAAGTGAGATTATGCAATTTTCTCAAATATCCTACAGAAAACTGTAGAAATTCTGCGCAAATTTACCCGAAAACAAGATGGTGTCATGTTTTGATTACTGTTGTGACGTCAAGCCATCTGTATGTATGAATACTACGAAAACTGACGGCTAATTTCAAGCTCATTAGAAATCTTTTTAGGTGTCCTAAGCTACAAACTCATTATTAAATCGGTAGCAAGTAGTATTAAAAGTTTGCATTTTAAAATTCGTCTGTTTTTACCTGCCGTAGATATGTTGCTTGTTAATAAATAGCTTGAATTCTTGATGAAATGAAATGAAAAAGGATATGAAAACAGTTGGAGACAAAATCTATCTTCGTAGGTGTGTATTTTATTGTTGCTTTTGTTTTTGTTATTTTTAATACAGTTATCAAATTGCAGTTTCATGCCAAGGTCAATTCCAAAAACGAGGTAGAAACAGTAATTTAAAAGATAATGGTGTCTGACTATGAGTCGTAGTTAGAGCATCTGGCAGTACATCAATAGCAATGACTACGACCATGTAATCAGTCTAACAACCTGCATCTTATTCGCGGTTGACATTTGTAAAGCACATTTCTCAAGACTGATTGCAAGAAAACGTGTCAGACGGCGATCTTCATCAACGTCAACTCAACATCAGCGTCAACGCGAGCAAAGCCTCGGACAAGCCAGCCGAAAATTCCTTTTCTATTTGTTCGACAAAAATGCCAAGAAACGGAAATTTCTAATTATACGGCTGAACAATTGTTGTTAGTTTCCGGTCCAAGTATTGCAGGAACTTGGAAAGATCCTGAATGTAAATTCAGTTGATAAAAACCAAATACCAATTACGAGCCTTTAACAAATTCTAAGGTTGCATAAGATTAAATTGCTCATTTACCGTTCATGTTCATTTTCTACATCTTTGAGCTCTTTTTCTGATTCAAGAAGATCTTTGTTGATTTTCTTTAGCTTGGAATTGTCTTCATCCTTAAAGTTAAAGCAAGAAGTTGTAATGTTGAATTCACATTTGAGACAGTACGGTGAGCGCGATGGAGCACGGCACGCTGCGATGTCATCCATCAGAGATTTCATGATATGTTCATAATTGGGGCACTCGTACAATAAAAAACGATGTTTCCACATGTTAAAAAATGTCCTTTTACTCGAAAGCTAAAACCCCCTGGAGGATAAGAAAATAAATCTCGACTATTACTGAGTTGTGTACTAAATAATTGCCTGATTAGACTTGAAACATGAAACATTCGCTTTGTACGCTTCAATACAGAAAATTTCGATTTTGATTTGGTAAAAAAACATTCAGGTTCTTGCTTTAGAAAGGACATTGCATTCGGGTCCAAATGCGCCCTTTCAACAAAACGGTGCATGATGGGTAATCAGGATCAAGACCTCACACGCGTTCAACTGTTTCTAATGTGATCGCTTATTATCTCACTCTTTGAAGTTGTTTGCTAAACGTTTTATGGCGATTTGACTTAATTAAACAAGGCAAGAAACTTCTCCCGTATATTTCCACACTTTCAGGTATTTATCCTTGATTTGTTGGTGATATTTCACTTTGAAATATGATACAAGGTATTGTCGATTGCAGGGGGCCTAACAGGCCTACACTACAATCCCTTTCTTGCCTGTGCCAAAAAGCATACCGTCGCTGCAATATTACTCCACATGTTACTTTTTAGATTGACAAGACTCTTGAGACGCTCTTACTGTAGCTAACTAGCTGAGATATTGATTGAAGCAAAAGGAAATGAAAACATATCTCCCATTTAATTCTGGCGTATTTGAAAATCCAAAGAATAGAAAACTCAACGGTAGCTTTTTAATAAAAGCACGAGATAAGTTTGGTCAGGTTGACGTCAGCTCACATAAATTCATCACAACGGAAAATAAGGTTGGAAAAAGGAAGGCATTTTTGGTGCCTTTTGTTTGAATCAATGTATTAGCTATAGTTAGCTACGGTAAGAACTTTTCAAGAAGCTTGTCAATTTTAAAAGTAACATATGAAAGTCATCTTGCAGCGACGATATGCTGTTTGCCACTGGCAAGTACAGGGACCGTAAGCCTAAGGCCCATTGTCAACAATGCCCTGCATCACATTTCACAATGAAATATCACCAAAAATTCGAGAAAAAGTACCTTGAAGTGTGGAAAATATACGGGAGGAGTTTCTTACCTCGTTTGGTTGAGTAAAATTGCCATAAAACGTTTAGCAAACAATTTCCAAGGACGAGATAATAGGCTATCACAGTAAAAACAGTACAACGCGTGTGAGATTTCGATCCGATTAACCATCTTGCACCGGTTCGTTGAAGGACATAGTGGTTAGCAACATGTATGCTGACATTATTTCACACATTTTTCTTTTTCAATTCATTTTAAATATTCATACAGGCAACATATTTCAGCAAAGAGCTGCTTTAAAAACAGACCTGCGAAAATCTTAATAATATTGAGATAATATGTAGATACAAGTAATGTAATAAGTAAATACTGCAGTACAAACAGAGTATTTGGGAGGCCTTTTCACTAACTGTTCAGAGAACAATTCCTAAATAGTTGAAAGGTAGCTAGGGAGGGTGCCAACTTAGCCTCCCTGCTTAGGCCATTCGATAACTTAGCTCCACGATAAAGGAAAGCTGTTTGAGCTTTACATGTTCCTAATAGAAATGTTTCGACCGATAGCCTACTTTTGATACACCCAGTAGATGAAATGCAAATGATTTTGCAAAATTGCTTACGCTCTTGTAAATAAGAAGTGAGCCTCGTGTTTTTGTTTCCACATGCTTCCACAGTTTCGGCAAAATGTTGAAAGGAATCTAGCCAATCAAGAGCATTATTTTGAGTCACGTGATCCCTTGAGATATTATTATGAATACGCAGTGCAAAATGTTGAATTGGTTTTTACGGTTGGTTGTGTGAATTAAACATGAATAACAAATATGGGGAAAATTTGCCAACAAACATTGATTGGTTTGTAAAGTGACCTTATCCAAAACGCGTACGAGAATATGCTTTGAGCGTGAAATCAAAGTAAGGGGTAGAAAGCTACCAGCTTCTGCCTTTGATGTATTTTTGCCACTTTCTGCTGTTTTAAGTAACGAAGTGAATTTCTACATATCAATTTCAAACACACAGAATCCATGTTACTAGCATCTTGAACTTCCAATCTAGTCAACAAAATTTCAGATCAAAACATCATCGTTATATTCTCAGTAAACAATAGACGTAATGCAGCTACAGACGAACAAATTCTAAAGATGTGTTGAAAAGGCCTAAAAAACCAGTACCGCATTCAACCGAGCAATAGCCCGTATTAAGATTACCTTTTCAGCTATAATACTTTGCCATTTCTGCATTTCTGTGTTTCGCTCTGTTCTCTCAGTCTCCAAAACTTGCCTTAGTCGCTCAAGATCATTCTCTTGTTGAACAGTTTTGTCTACGAGAAATTCAGAGAGGACATACCGAGTGAGTCAGACCCATAATTTAACATGTTTGATGGGCTGTGGAATAAAAAGTACGTGGCCAATATTGAGAATCAAAATGTTAGCCTATCAGTCAAAAGCTAACTTAGATGTTAAATTTGCTTTGGCAAAGCACTCATCTTTAGCCCCAGAAATTTGGAAAATGCTGGTAAGGGGTTGGTATGTGAACGAAAATTCCAATCCTTGCTGGTCCACGATTTACTTGTCACTGACATTTGAATTCCATTTTTGAAACAGACAATGGTATCAGATTCATATTTCAATGGCAAGTAAATCATAGAACAGAATCGAGATAGGAATAGCTATTTTCTATTGATCAAAATATCACCCGATGGGCGAGCAAATGCCGATGCCTATTTGCTGGCATGCGCATTTGCATCCATCCTTGTTTTCTGAGAGAAATTGTTCAGACCATACCGGCAATGCCCTTCAACTTTATACAGCATTTATTGTCCAAACAGCTCTATAAACATTCCTTCCGTCTTACTGTTATGGCCTAAAGTTTAGTTCAGCAGTTTCCTTTCTCGGCTTTTTCTTATGTGATTTGGAGAGGCTTTACAGCAACTTTGATCTTGAACTGCAACTTGGATTTTCTTCTGCATAGTTTCATACACATGGAAAGCAAAGATATTCTCATAGCGGGAGTGACAGATGAATTTGATTTCGGGTTTCTCTTCCTCAGATACATTTTGCGTGAAGTTTAGATTTCCCAACTTTGCTCCATATGGTCAAAATTGGGTTATAAAATGGACCAAGAAATATTCTTTACTAGTAATTCGAAGATTAAAGCATTCTAAAGCACACATTTTCCCTTTAGCAGACTAAATCCTATTTGTAGAAAATAGGTACCCTATCCTTTAGCAGACTAAATCCTATTTGTAGAAAATAGGTATCATAAATCCTATGGGGATGCGCGAAGAATTCCGGTGCATGTAGAAGATTAGGACAAGAATGGATACTTGTGTGTCGTGAAAGAGGATATTTGCTGAAATATCCAGAAAGTGATCTTTGTCCTCTCGTGGCTGTAGCAAAGCAGCATAATATGCTTGTGCAATAGCTTCGGTTTATATTATATTTGTCTGCCTGTCTGTTTGTCTGTCTGTTTGTTTTCAACAATTCTTGCAGACCTTATTGGGGCTGTCAAATGATATCACTGCGGTTTACCCCAGAAATCAGTGCATGTTTTGTTTTGTTGTTTTTCCTACCTAGCGTACGAACTTAGTTTTAAGACGCAGTGCCCTGGTCCTTCCTCTCGATGTAACCAAACCTCGTGGTGCCTTTAGCCTGGAATTACAGAGAGTTGGTGATTTTCCTCGCATTTTGTAGCAGGTTCGGCAGGGCGAGGACTAGAGCCATCAACCTTCAGATTGGTAGACAAGCGTGCTATCACTGAGCCATCTCACTGAGTATGCATAGTATGGAAAGTATGATAATGATATCTCATTTTGCAAAACAATAAACAGCACTACTTGCCTGGTCAATTGAGTAAATTAAAACGCAATATACCAACCAATTTGTCACGCAACTGTTGAAATGTTGGGCTTTCATGATTTTAGGACTTTAAAAGATTCTTACATGAAGACACTGCCTGGACAAGTTGCTGTTGATCACAATCTTAAAAATTTTCACAACAAAATTTCACAATAAACCCAGTACACAGCACTCCATGACTATTGTTCTTGCTAGTTTACATCATAAGCCTGCTCGTCAAGTTGCCAGATAAAAGCTTGAAATTTGCTGCCATTAAGTAATTCCTCTAGCATAATTAATCCTCTTATTACCAGAATTTTCAAACAGACGCGTTAAATTCAATGGTCAAACTATTTCAGGTATGCCTAACCTATTGTTACACTTTTGAAACGAAAAGCGTCCGTAGATACCTACCTACTTACTTACCTACCTAGCTACCTAGCCACCTACCTACCTACCTACATACCTACCTACCTGCCTACCTACCTACCTACCTACCTACCTACCTACCTACCTACATACATACCTACCTCGTGTCCTTCCTCTACGGAAAATCTGCCCCATCATGCAATCTGCTCATTCGTCGCAAATAAAAACCGTTCAAAGCACACAATTCCCATTTGGCAGGTGAAATCCTATTTGTGACAGAAAACGTTTTACGTGAGCATAGAGCTCAACAGGGTCAAATCTGTTTTTAGAATATCTGTCTTCTCATCTTTTCTGAAGATGTTAGTCATTCTGAATAAAAATTCTGCTTTCAAAATGCATATCCTACATTGAAAAATGGTATAAAATTTTGTTTCGACAATTCTATATTATAAAGATTTGAATTACTAAAGTTCTCTGATATAAGTTAACACCTCCCAATAGGAGTATTTTCAAAATAGCCCATTTCAACTCGTACACTTTTTAAATGAAATCAGTTACACGCATAACTAATTTTTTGACATGTTTCCAGAAAAAGGCATTCATGGCGCTTTCATAGAAACGAAATTTGTAGAAATGAGGCAAACCTTCGAGGATTATGATAAAAGAGCAAAAGGTTTAAACCAATAGCTTCAAATCTCCAATTCCCGGTAACAAAGCATAACAAACCAGAATTATACCGGGTGAGTCACAAAAAAGAATTCCCGTTTGAAAGGCCACAGCTCCCTGGGTATCAAGACAATGATATCGGCAAATATATAGTTCAATGGTAGAAATGTTCAAATCTACTATAAAACTTACCTGACTGAAATCGGTCACTCCATTCTGAAATTATGAGGGACTTTTTCCATAAAAGCCTCTTCAAAAAACCTTCAAAATGTGCCCAAAATCATGAACAGATTTCCCTTACATTTCTGCCTTACAATGGCCGTACAGCAATGACTTGTGAACGCTGTAGCAGGTGCTATCCTCTTGGGAGGATGAACAAGTCCTCCCCTTGGTATCGATGACCTATTCAGGGGGATTCCATTCTCCCAAGAGGACAAAATGCATGAATTTATGTGAGTGTCATCAATTTTAGGAAGGAAAATTTGCTCATTGTTTTCATTCGTTTTTGCAGGTTTTTTGAGGGGGCTTTCTGCAGAAAATCACCCATATCCACGGAAAGGAATGGCCGATTAAGGCCGGGTAAATTACTGAACCTAACTGAACATATTGGCAATAAAACAAGACATTTTTCAATGTTATTGCTTTCATATTCATGGAGCAGTGGCCTTCCAAGCGGGGATCCTTTTTTTCTGACTCACCCGGTAGGTTATACAGTTGGAATTAAGCCGTAGAATTTCAAAGCTTCATTGCTGAAATTAGTACTCTGCTGTTTTTAATTCTAATCAAGAATTTTGCATTTTCAAGATATTCTTAAACAATTTAAGGGTGTCTCATTCCTTAAAAGTAGTCACATCCTACAGCATATCACCCATCATGTAGGGTAAGTGGTCAAGCGGCTTAAATACAGTTTCCGTAGTGTGACTGAAGTTAAGCTCGGTTGTGTGAGGTCAAAATCCGGATGGGTGACCTTCCCGGTGCCTCATCAAGCAATTCACTTCACCGTCCTTCAGAAGGGACGATAAACTTGGTGTCCCATGCCTGGATGCGGCATGCATAGTGGGTTTAAATTAGCTTTGAATAGCTAGGAATCTGTGCAGCCTACTTTCAATAGACCTGTTTATTTCTTCAAAAAGAGGCTTAGATCGAGCGTCCAAATCTGGTAAATTTTGTTAAAAGAAATGGAAACACGACCCCCGTTTATGATAGATACCTACTAGCTGCGGCAAGAAGTTCCTTCGGATCTCAGAACACTTTTCAGAGAGGCAACGATAACTATGCTCCAATTGACTTACAACTGGTTCAGTTTAAACACTGGCAAGTTTTATTTGCTTTCTGGCCTTGTTTCTCGATATTTTTACTTGTCGTTAGCTGATTTTGTTGTGTAACAGTGCGAGCATTACAAGGGTTTCATTTTACGAGTTTGCATTTCAACCGTCGTTATTCAAATGAAAGAAAAGTAAAAAAATGAATGAAAATAACGAGAAACAAAGCAAAAAGGCCGATAGCACTTGCCTGTGTGTAAACTAAACTACGGCTAACTCACTTTGCACAAAGTAGTCGATAACAAACTCTCTGAAAAGTTTTGAGATCCGAAGCAACTTCATACCACAGCTAGCAGCGCATCCACTGAGAGAATGGGGGTCGTTCTTTCGTTTTCCTTCCCAAACTTTACCAGATTTGGACGCTCGATCCAAACCTCTTTTTTAAGAAGTAGAAAGGTCTATAAAGGACTGAAGAAAGTTCGTACCATTCATCACATCTTACCCCTGCCCCTTCCTTGAATGAATGAAATAACTGATTGTACCTTTCAAGCTTGCATTAGACTTCTGAAGGCTGGCCTCTTTCTCTGCATGTTTCCTTTTTTCTTGAGTAGATGCTGCATGTGCTAGTGTTAACTCGTACTCAACTTTTTGTTTCAAAACTTCGCCTTTTTCAACCGTTGCCCGTAGTTTTGCAACTTCAAGATGTAATTTCTTGCACTGAAAACAAGCATAAGCATAAATAAGCAACTCAAATGGCCGCCCATTGGAATAGACGTTAAACTAGGGTCTCATGCCTGGATGCGGCATGCATAGTGGCCTTAGAATAGCTTTAAGTAGCTAGAAATACTTCCAGCGCACTTAAAATAAATTACTGAAAAAGGAACTCTGCAGAAATGAAATATATTGTGTTTATGGTTATTATGTAGGCTTAAAGGGGCTGTACAAGATTTTTGTAAACAATCGGAAAGTACGGGACAACCCACGCACTTGACTAAAGCCTTGGTTTATAATGGCGGCCAGTTCTATCACAGCTTCTGCGTAAGTTTCATTGCACTGTTTTCTTGTCTATTTCTATGAAATGTGATGGAACTGTTGATATCAATCAAAACTTTCAAATACTCGGCATTAGAAAAATAGAACAAATCCTCCATCAAAGCTTCGATCACCAAGGTTGTCGCAGATACTTTGGATTACTATTATCTGTGCTATAATGAGAAAAGCTATAATGAAAAGGACACGACTAAAAAATATTGCAAATAAGAGTAAATCTCAGGATGATTTGCAAAGGTACAAGGTACAGCGTAACCTTGTTGTTAAGATAAACAGAGATGCAAAAAGACAATTTTATGCTAATTTAGATCCAGCGAAAGTAGGCAAAGATAAATTTTTCTGGAAAACGTTTAAACCGATTTGCTCAGAACATTCGAGCACCACTGAAAAAATAATTCTTCTTGAAGATAATACCATCATATCTGATGACAAGGAAATTAGCAATTGTTTCAATTCATACTTTTTTAACATCACTGACACCTTATGCCTTAATGAGCCTGAGAGCATCGAGGGGCTCATACCAGTAAATGATCCCGTATTGAACGCAGTGAGGAAATACGAGAACCATCCTAGTATTGCTAGAATCAAAAATAACGTTAGGACTGAAGAAACATTTGAATTTCAACCTGTTAGCTCTTTAGAGATCTGGAATGAAATCAATCAGCTAAATCGTTCGAAAAAGACTAGTGGGGACCTATCGACAGACATAGTTAAATCTATTTCTGATAGTTGCCTCGATTATTTTACTTTTTTTGTAAACCAGATGTTCACCAACAGCACCTTCCCCGACAAACTTAAACTGGCTGACGTGTCACCAATCTTTAAGTTGGGCGATTCTTTCCTTAAAAAGAACTTTAGACCCATAAGTGTGCTGTCAGCGATATCCAAGATATTCGAACGCTTGATGTCCAAACAAATCTGCCCATTTGCTTACAGACTTCTTTCAAACTTGCTGTGCGGCTTTCGAAATGGACATAGTGCAGAACATGCCCTATTCAGGCTCACAGAAATGTGTCGCAAGGCCCTAGCTGATAGGAAGGTTGGGGGGATGGTACTTATGGACCTTTCGAAGGCCTATGACTGCCTACCTCACGACCTTCTAATAGCTAAACTTGCAGCTTATGGATTCGGCCAACATAGCTTACTGTTAATCCACAGCTACCTTTCCAATAGAAAACAGCGCGTGAAAGTTGGATCCGAGTTTAGTGAATGGCTAGGGATCAAATCAGGTGTTCCACAAGGGTCAGTACTTGGACCACTTTTTTTCAATATCTTCATTAATGATCTGCTTCTCGCAGTTAAAGAATCTGAAGTTTGTAACTTTGCAGATGACACTACAATATATACGTTTGGGAAGGATATTGAAAGTGTGATATTGAACCTTGAGGAAGACCTGTCTAACACCCTTAACTGGTTCAGAGATAATCATATGGCAGCCAACTCTGCAAAATTTCAGGTTATGTTTTTAGGGCTGAGAGAGGAACCAAAATTCATCCTCGAAATTAATGACAAAATCATCCCCCTTACGGACAAAGTTAAATTGCTAGGAGTCACTGTAGACTATCAGCTGAAATTTGATGACCATACAAAAGCCCTCTGTCAGAAAGCGAACAGGAAAGTGAGTGCTTTTTCGCGCGTGGCTCCCTATCTGAACCAAGAAAAGGGTAAGATCCTCTATAATACATTTATTATGTCTAATTTCAATTGTTGCCCTTTGATCTGGATGTACAATGGGAAGACATCAAACAACCAGATAGACCGTGTCCAAAAAAGAGCATTAAGAATTTAGCACAATGACTTCAATATGCCATTTGAAGTACTACTGGAAAGAACAGATGAACGAAAAGTCCACATTAAGAATTTGCAAAAATTGATGCTTCAAATCTTTAAGTGCCTTTCAGAAGAAAATCCATCATTTATGTGGACATTCTTTGAAAGGAAACACATAAAATATGAATTACGAACAAAGAATCTGTTGCAATTACCGAAAATAAATGCAAACACATTCGGAGTTAATTCACTTGCATTCAAAGGCGCTCTCCTATGGAACACTCTACCAGATACCATAAAAAATTCAAACTCAACAGCGATATTTAAAAGAATGATCAAAGAATGGAATGGGCAAAATTGTACATGCAAAATCTGCAATTAAATAAGAAAGTTAGATGATAGTGAGGATGCCATATTTCTATTTTATTAATTCGTAGTATTGTAAATAGTTGGTTTGAATTAGTTTTTTTTTACTTTGTATTATACCAACTGTAAATAATTTAATACTAATGTGCAAAATCGCCATTAGCTTTGTTGCGTCTAGCCTGAACACATTCGATGATTTGACACGCAGAGCCACGCAGAGAGGACGGGTTGTACAGCCCCTTTAAAGCAGTTACTGTGACGCTAAAAAGGCTTCGTGCATCATAGTGCGCAAAGCTTCGGAAAAACAGCGAGGAATAAGCCATTAACCAACCGGAGTAGCAGCATTCTCTTGTTGCTTCTTTTTTTAAATTTCAGTCAGGTAAATTTCAATAATGGCTTTTATCAAATAAAATAATTGCAAATTACTTACATCTTCGTTGTATTCCTGGGCTTTGTCTGCTTGCTCGGCCTGCATGCGGGATATCCTTATTCTCAATGCTGCAATTTCATCTATGATCGGAAAAATTGTAATTCAATAAAAGTATGCTTTTTGCTCATGTTACTATAACAATAAAACAAAAAGATGATAAATAAATAATTTCAGTCCCAAAAATAGCATACATTAAAAGATAAAGATTTCAGACGTTAATATTTTCAGTTATTTCATACTTGCGAAAATGTTACTATATACGGAATTTTTGTAATCCGAAATATTCAATGTCCAAAGGATTTTGAAGCAGAGAAAAATCACAGCAAACTGTTTCCACTGTTGACAATAATATGTAATGTCTTGCTCACAAAACGCACATTGAATTGCCAAAAAGCCAAAGCTCTGGTTTGGATGTGGAGGTAAATTTGAACTTTCAAATCACCAATATCAACGAATGTGGTCTCAATCTTCAAGCTAACTAACCTGTATAAACATTTCAAAATGAAAAATAAAAATGGCTGGCACTAAAAGTTTCCAGCGAGAAAGAATTCAATCCAAAAAAAGTTCGGACACGTTCTATTTAAAATTTAGACAAAATAGTTGTAGATAGTATAGTGTTTCCCTAAAGCTTCTTCCGTCTGAGACTCTAGGATTTAAATCAACTCCTCACCTTGCTCGACTCTGCTGAAATCACCCAGAACAAGCCCTGACACGGGTGATGAAGTCATCCCAAGGTGCAATGGCGATTCTGGTGAATGCAAATACTTGCTATCCAAAGGTGATGTCATACTGGATCAAACTTCTTCCTATAGAATCAAGCAAGAGCGAATTTTGTAAAATAAAAGATACAGGCCTGATCAAGACAAAGCGATTCCAACGCATGAAGAATAGATTTCACACCTTCAGCGCAGTCAACCATGATGTTTTCCTCTCTCTGTTTATTTTGATTTGATTGAGTTCACTCAGAGGTGTGAAATCTATTCTTCAGGGCCGTAAATCGCTTTGTCTTCTCGGAGAGATGAATTCTTTGTCTTACGAAATTCACCCTTGTTTTTTATGAAATCATGCATCTTGCATGAAAAGGTATACAATTATACCAAGTAAGAAAAAAATGCCAGGTGTTTGAAAGACCACTCAGAAGAGGCCTACAAAGTGTGGGAACAGGAGAATGCCGTTCCCAGAAAATTTGTGCAACATTTTAGGCTGCAGGAATTTTTTTTAAAAGAGGGCTAATGTTTGCGTTGGCAGAACCTGCACCTGTTATAATTGCTAGCTAGAAGACAAAATTGAATACCTGCAGTAACTTTGATTAAGCAGAATCTTGACCAAGACACTTCCATGAAAAATTTGGAAACAAAGTGGTCATCATTAGTAGTAGATATTGTCCAGTCAGCCATACCATTGAGCTTTTCAGTTGCTTTTTGTGCCTAGATAGTGTTTTTCGTTTCAAGGAAGTAAGAAAGTGGCAACTAGATTGCATTGTGGTTGCCTATCTTCATGACAAACGTCATGTGCATTTTGTTTGCTTAACTAAAGTTACCGCGCCTATTTTGAGCCACCTACCTAGCAATAATTCTTAAACTTGCATGCAATATAAGCATTTGCTTCATGATATGTTGAATTTAAACCTTAAAGTTGTTGGTTTATGAATGTGCTCAATTTCACCAAGTAAATTTAAGCTTTGAATTATATTCTACCTGTAACTTGCACAAACTACGCTGTAAGATCTACCAAATCAATGTAAAATCTAAAAAATTTTCGCCAGAAGCTCAGATGAAATTTTAGCCGTTCCCAGCAAGAAGAAAATTGTGTCGGCCTCTGGGCTACTGATCCCTGAATAAGCAATGATATTTTGTATGAGCCTCCGAAATGACCTCAACAGAAATATACTCGAGTTGATGAGCAGACATGATGTGCCTCTTGGAAATCGNATTTGCTTCATGATATGTTGAATTTAAACCTTAAAGTTGTTGGTTTATGAATGTGCTCAATTTCACCAAGTAAATTTAAGCTTTGAATTATATTCTACCTGTAACTTGCACAAACTACGCTGTAAGATCTACCAAATCAATGTAAAATCTAAAAAATTTTCGCCAGAAGCTCAGATGAAATTTTAGCCGTTCCCAGCAAGAAGAAAATTGTGTCGGCCTCTGGGCTACTGATCCCTGAATAAGCAATGATATTTTGTATGAGCCTCCGAAATGACCTCAACAGAAATATACTCGAGTTGATGAGCAGACATGATGTGCCTCTTGGAAATCGCTAACGATTTCGTTAAAAATGAAAATAGGCATCACAACTTTGGAAAATTTGCTCTGACAGACCTTCAGTAGTAATAGTTTTTATGAGAAGAAACGCGTTGTTGTTAATTTTGTTGGTTGTGGGTTTTAGTAATATGTCTTTCGATAGTACTTCAAATCCCTTCTGAACAGAATTGTATATAAATGCGGATGTAAAGAGGCAAATCTCTCTCAAAGGGGCGTTTTCTGATGTTCTTTAGGGTGTGGTTTCTAATTTTCCCCCATTTCAGCTAGCGTCACTCGCTGATCAGCCTCCCACTTTTAAACCGCTGCGCGGTCCCTGCACAACTGATCGATTCTATTAAGATCATCATAAACCATACTGTAAACCTAGCCTCGCTATTCTTTTGTACACCCGTTTCACCATCTGTCTTGTTCTCTTTTGGAGGTCTGAACAAAGCTTCATTTGCTTTGCAAGAAACTTGGGTCCAGGGCTGGTAGGTACTTTCTTTAATTTGCTGCCAAAATTTCCTTTGGGTTCCTTCTATTTCTAATACCCAAAGTGTAGAGTTAATACGTATCCTTGCTAGAAGGGCTTCCAAATTACTAAGTAAGATTCCAAAACATGTAATAATATACAGTGATTCGCATTCAGAACAACGTCAACTAGTTGCTATTAATGAACGGTGTTGCAATGTTTTTTTCTTTATATCACAGTTAAACTAAAACTCAACAAAGTACAATATTCTATGCCGTCCATAGCAGAAATAGACATGACAGCATCTGGTTCTGGCTATGAACGGCACTAACAATTTCTTTCACAACAATCTTATCAAGCACTTTGTGTACCATGACACCATTCCATTTTGACAGGCGCTAGCACCAGATTGGAAAGTTTCAAAAGTGTGCAGGGGATTTTCAAACAGGGATAAAAATGGTGCAGATAGTATGCAAATTTGAGTTAACAATACACATATCAGCATAGCATAGCTTACGTACGATACAAAGTAGATTGCGCATATAACATAAAGGTGTGCAGGGAATCAATCCCCTGCATATGTCAAACTTTCTTATCTGACTCTAGCATGCACCGTGCCAGCTTAGTTTAGGTGAATTATTGTAAAAAAACTATGCACTGGTGCAAGACCTGTGCAAAGATGGTTAGATGTGAGTCACCAATGACTGATGTCATGGTTCACAAAGAGCTTTCTCAAAACAAGACCAAACATAAATAAGAATACGGGTCGCTATAATCGTCAGGTTTCCATCAGGTTTCCGAAGAATTCCCAAAGATCCCACAAACAAGTGACAAAACCACCACTCCACCGCCAAAAACCACAAACAAGTAATCACCTGAATGAGCCAAGCAAGCGGAGGGGTGGAGCCCCAGCCCCACAAAGGCAGTGACGTGTGAAAATTAAAGCTGCAACTTACAAAGAATTCTTAGCTTTTTCAATCCACGAAGCATGGTTTTTTAACTTTTTGCAAAAAGAGATCCTACAATTTCTAACAAGCGATTTCCTAGAAAAAATAGTGTTGCCTCTAAATTTTTCCCTGGAAGCCAAATTCAGAAATTACAGACACTTTAAAGAATCTACAGGATAAAATTGTTGGCACAAAAATACCAACTTTGAGGCCAGGGGCGGCTGGGAGCGAAATTTTTTTGGTATTAGTTTTCTGAAAGTTTGAAATGCTCAAGAGCGAAAGTTAACCAGTCCAGCTGGGGGTATGGGGGGCACTGTAAGCCCCCCATTGGGGTCCAGGGGCGAAGCTCCGGGGAAAATTAGCATTTTTGATGAATCACAGCTTTAGATTTTCTCTAAATTTAAAGTTAAATGCAGTCAAGTTTCTCCTTCTGCAAAGAGGAAATAGTAGCGGCCTTAGGCCACGGCCAATTTGAATTTGGAAAAATCATGTTACTGAAAAGATATACGCCTTTTAGCCCTCTGTTTTTAGCCACATCACCTTCAAGGCAAGGTATTAGGATCATGACCCTCATACCATGGCCAATGAACGTGGCTAAAGGGCTTTCAGCCATGAGAAAAAATTTGGCCACAGGCACATAGCCCTTCCTGTATTGCCACCTCAAGGGCACAGTATGAGGATTGTGATTCTCATACCATGGCCAGTGAACGCGGTAAAGAGCTCAGAGCCACGGCTATAATTATGGCTGATGGTTACAAGCCCTCTCATAATGGCCAACAAATCGAAAAAGCAGACCCCGGAAAAAAATCTGTGACTACACTATCAACAACCCGCTCTGAAGAAATTTTTTTTGTTTTGTTTTGAAAAATCTTGTGCGCTTTTTTGAATGAGTGAAATTCCGCACAGCATATTCCAATAGGATAAATATACTAAGTATCCTCCCTCCGGGCCAATTTGGTGTTCGGGAAACTCAATCTGGTGAAAAAACTCACCTTCGATAAATCACCCATAACGAGACATGGCCAACAAAAGTAGGTGTTCTTTTCTACGTCTCCACAAATCCACGGAAATTTCTCGTATGCAGTGTTAATTGCTACGTATTTTTTACGGTAACTTTTGGGCATGGTCTCCCATCTCTTTTTAGTCGTTGTTCGTGAGTTAATCGTCTTTGAGTTGACAAAATAGAGAAAATATTTGAAACACCCCAACGGTACTCGCTTCCTAAAACCCGATCCATGTTATAAAGTATAGACACGGCACGGCTCGAAGACGAAAGTAAGCGAGATCAGCGTAGTGTTGAGATGAATGGTTAGATTGGCCACGGTATGAGAAATCGAAAACTCATACCATGGAAGACAGGTCGCTTTGTTTCAAGTTAGGTTTACAATACGCCATGACGTAACAGAGGG